>JNEY01000590.1:91554-104274 GCA_020875895.1 Aphelenchus avenae | reverse complement strand
CAAAAAAGGCGATGTAATGATTACACATTTTCTGGACGCTCCCTAAGCAAGTATTAAGCATTTATTTATCACTTCTAAGCAATAAACCATTTAAAAGTGTTCAAAAAATGAGTTAAAAAAGGCCCGCCGCCGGCGATACCAACGAAATTTTAAGTCAAAATTTGCAATATATAGGTAGTCAAAATTTGCTCTGGGCGGCGCCTAGCGGCGGGTCTTAATTTTATCTAGCGCTGATTACGTAATCAAGGGCTTGACCCCTCCCCTCCCTCCCCGTAATCAAATGTAATCAGAGGCCCCACCCCTCCCTCCATGCTGTAATGATTACATAATTTCTGTACGCTCCCTTTGCGCGTCGAAAATCAGGAAGAATAAATGAATAGGAAAATTTTAGATCTTCATGCGGGGCAGCGAGAATTTTATACATTCATGCGGGCAGCGAATTCTTCCAGAAAAAAAGCTACAAGAGCTCGCTTATTGTTTAAAAAACTACCACATTCAAGAGAGGAACATCCTTGTTGTGAGGCAGGCCTACTTATATGCGGTTATTTCGTCTCCCAAAAGTTCCTATGATAAAAACTTGTTGGAATTCCATCTCTACGTACCTTCTCAGTCAGATGTGCGTCCAGTCGCAGCACTTCCTGAAGACCATGCGAATACGCTTTCATGCACTTTTCGTCGAGGACAAAGCGTTCGCCCGGCTCAGGACGCGTCAGGATGCACGACAGTCGCATTCCGATGAGTTCATGCGACTCCTTGGTGAGGGCTAGGTAGCTGAACGGCTGCTGAAGACAGGTCTCGACGGTCTCTAAAACGCTGGCAATGGCGCTAAGTGTGCTAAGGAATCAGTGATAAGGACGCTACGCTGCGTCTGTACGTCTCGAACTCACCCTTATGGGCATCTACGGCTTCGTCGACGGACGTACACATTGTGGAAAGCAGCGGCTCGCCACGGGCGAAATCATTCCGAAAGAGGTCCAGCACCTCGCCGAGGTTTGCCTCAGTGGCTTGAACGATTTCGTAGTCCATACCGACTACTTACCGCGCAAACGTCAATGATCCGCTGCGGAAGAGAAGAAGAAGAGTGGTTGGCGGCAGCCAGAGACTGGAAGCGACGTGTCAAGGTCGCGTAATTGCAATCCCCTGCGAAAAGTGAAAGTCCACAAATGAGCACACGCAACGTAGGGTCGTCCTTAGGATCTTGCTTAGAGTCAAACGAGACGGAAATTACGCGAAAAGGATCGACATACGCTGGTAGCCGACCTAGCCGGAGCAGAACTTCTGGCATTCATGTGGTTTTCGTTGTTTTACGCTTGGCCCTGGCGAACAACCCGCGGCGCTTCAGCAGCCGTAGCTTCGGGGCTTCTCATTTAAACGACAGTTGGCCGAGTGAGCAAATACCACCATTTGTGAGCGGTAGTTAGGAGGTAAGCCGGTCCTTTTTGGTAAAAGGACGCAAACTAATCGGCCTTTTCACACTGCCACAAAGATGATCATCTCTACGCATTCTTCATCGTCTCTTCCGGTAGTGGATTTGTCATCATTTTCTTATGCGAAACCCACAGAGATTCAATACGAATGTTCACCCTGCAAGTGCATGATGACGTCTATTGATTCTTTGTTGTCGGCAGTATGACCACAACATAAGCGAAGACTTTGTTATTTACGTTTATTTTTTCGCAAAATAAATGTTTCATCAGCAGGCCCTGGTCCCATATTCAGACGACTTCAGCCGTGTCTGCCGGGCCGGGACGCACGAAAATTGGCCCGGCGTCGAACCAGCCCGTCTTTTGCAGGTTGTACTCCCACGGCTTCAGGTTCGCGAGCTCGGGAGGCGTGACAAGGTACGGATCGACTTTCAGCGACTTGCACCAGAAAATCTTGAGGCCGACGATGCGCATCTGCAGGAAGAATTCCGCTTTGTACGCCGGGCTAAAGTAACGAATCAATTATTTTATTGCAAATAATTTGAAATTTTGCAAAAAGTGGTGCTTTCGGTTTTAAAGTGGTGCTTTGGGTTTTATTTCTTTCCATTTTTTGTTATTTACCCGACCTCGTGAAGTAGAGAACGTAGAAGTTCACAGCGCTCGTAAAAGCTGTCCCAGCGTGCGCGTTGATGATGAGGTGGTAGGCCAGTTCTTCGTACGTGTACGGCCTTGCGAAGGCCAGTGCGGCAATTATTGCCCAGCTGATCGCGTTTATTGGGAGCAGGAAGAAGAGGCTGGAGTGGTACGTTTCGTTCGTAGAAGTGGAGCCGCTTTCGGATTCCGAATGGTTCGATTCTGCAAGCTTTATCATTCCAATGACCGTAGTATGTCGACCCTATTTTGCAAACTAATCGAGCATCGGGGTATGTCGAAGGCAAATGCATTTCACTCAGTCAAAATGCGTATATCCTTTTACTCGACAATTTCAACAACAACGTCAACAATTTTTGGTAAGGGAATTTTTTTAAAAATTTTGAATCGTAGCGGAAAAGGATTTGGCTCCGGACCTATGGGTGTCCAGCGCTGACATGCACCACTGAAAAATCCCTTCCATTCACATGGCCACTACACAAGTCACTCTAATGAATCTCTCTCCCTACGAGCCTCTCCTCACGAGCGCTCAATCTCGTCGTAACTTGCATAGCGCCCCAAAAGTGGTTGGTAAATTCTCCTTTCGATGATACCTGTTAATGAAAATCACGTTTTATTCTTCATATCCCAGCCGCACGTTGGCCCACTGGCTCCTGCTACCCGGTTTGCTCCTGGTAGGGTACTTCCACACGTCCGCTTCTTCATGGCATAGGTAGTCCCCCTGTCAATATGACGTGGTCCACCTCGTTCCGCGTACCTTCCGCTTCCTTCAGATTTCTTTCTACTGGTATGTGTGGCCCCACATTTTCCCCCAAAGCGGCGCGGCGACATTCGTAGGAATTGCCAGTATTCGCTAGCAAATGCCTACGTCAGGATTTCCCCGCTTATGCGCGTCAGTAAGTGGCACTTGCCTCTTCCTCCGCGCGAGCAAATTGCTAGCAGGGCGCATGTGACGAGCGTGATGACGCTAGCGACTGCGGCGAATTTCGCGTAAAGCGCGAGTGGATACCCGCGAAGAGCGTCCGTCATCAGCCCGAGAACCCAGCTAAACACCGTTAACATCAACTGTACGCAAGTCGTAGCAAAAACAAACTTACGTTTTCGGATTCGTCTCCACGTTTAGGACGCCGAAAAGAACGACGAATGCGTTCTGAGCAGCGCACACGAGAAGGACGAGCAGCAGGCTGATGCACTTGTTGACCATGCCGTAGCTGAAATATTGGTCATTGCAAACACCAAAACCGTTCAGTGTTGAAATCGATCAAGAAAGAGAGCCAGTTCATCCGGGCGGCCAGCGATAGAGTTTAAGAGGCACCGTTTCGGATTGTTCTTGTTCCTGTTCTGATGTTGGTCTTGTCCCCTCCGTAGGAACAGAAGTGTAAAAGGACAACATCTTTTTGGCTCTGCGGAAACATAAGGCTACCAGGAAGAACAATACCACACGTTCTAAGCAGATTCCAGGAAACAACTTTTGTTGTACCTCAACGATGGCTCCCAGGGAACGTAACAAGAACCGTAGTCGTAAGTACCGCAACGGTTTACGGCTATATGGGTTGACGGCACAGTACAAATGGGACACACTGACCCGTGCCGTCTTGGCAGTTCTACGCGAGCGTACATACTGAGGTACGCATAGGGCCAAGCGTAGCCATACGTACGGCTACCGTTTACGAGTACGGCCGGTAGTGTACTACTGGCTGATGCTGGCCACATCCGCTCCTCGTCAGATTTATTCTCTGCTCCAAAAATTGCGTAGGCCGACAATTCGCCTTTCTTTGCGGGCTAATTCGATGTTGCTTTAGTGAAAGCGCTTCCAAAAAGTCCCTAACAAACACTTACGCTTTATTGAGGGCCAGGTCCATCAGTCGGTCCAAGCCCGCGAAGAGGACGAGCATGCCTCCGCAGGTGAAGCCCACGAGTGGGCCGACGTGGAGGTAGAAACCTCCGCTGATCCTCATGTACCCTGCGGTGCTGGCGCCCTGCCGGAAGAGCATCGGAAAGTTCCACTGCGGCAGCAGAGCGGCGATGTGCATGAAGGACGACAGCGCGAGAAGCACGTTGAAAGCGCTGCGCATCTCAGGGTTGCGAACGGGTGCGAGGAATACGCTGATGTTGCCGAAGATGCCCAAGCAGGAGAAAACGACCATGAAGAGAGCGGCCGGCGCGACGCTGTAGCCGCTCGGAAACTCGTTCAGCGGGAACTAAATGGACGAACTTAGTCGGATCTCAGTAAAATTCGCTGCTTGTTTCTTGGCCTGTTTTAATCTCAAGGTACTGGCCGTTGTTTTTCTTCGTTTTTGCAAAAGGGTTAGATTGGTTGAAACGTTTCAGTGTTCCTTCGTTCGAAATTAACGAAATCTTATGGGCAACAGAGACTTACATGATTGGATCGATGTTTGAGCATGTCTCCTTAACAGGGAACTAACTGAAGCTGCCGTGAGACTTCTAACAACTACCTAATTGCTAGCTAGCGCTTGAAGCAGGAAGCTTCTCTACTTGGGAGAAGAATACGTGACCGTCATCGACAGTTACGCACAGTTAATGGGTGGACAAAAGTCTATGCATGACAGACCTACGTCACAAGCATGTCGGACAACTCACTGCCTTCTTTGCCATTTTCAGAGACTCTAGAACCACCTAACTGAGATGTTGAGACGTATGGCGATCCCTACCGCTGATATGGAAATTCTCATTTCGCCATTCTAAAACCCCGGGTATGAGGGGTGTCTCAGAATTCCGCTTTAGAATTCCGGTATTACAGTTCAGAAGTCAAAAGACCCAGGCGAATTCAGTATTAAAACCGAGCGCGTAAAGGACAAACTTTGATGCGCACTCACCGTGTCGTTGAGGCTGACATTCATCGCGGCCATGCAGTCGTCGGAGACCAGACACAGTAGCTGGTAGCCTTCCTGCGCGTTCATGTCGACTTCGACTAATCTGCACAACCTTATCCGACGCTCACCCCTCCTGCTTAACTCCCCCACTTCGTACGTTTTCCTACCCCGTGATTAACGCAGAATCCATCCACTAAGGCGTGGTTACCCGGCCGGCAAAGTAACCGTGTCCACATGACATTTGGGGAAGTAAGCTCGGCGCTAATTTGTGTCGGACCTGAATTCGATCTGACGTCAAATGTTAGGATTTACGTCAAAACGTGAGCCGATTCACCAGCGAATCGGGCCTCACTAGCAAAAAAAGTGAGCTACAAGCCGACCACTATCTTTTAACTTTCCGTATATTGGCTGCCTGAGATTTCGGCATCACGAACTAGAGCTGGCAATGACTACGCTGGTTACGGCCCGGCTCCACAGCACGATGTGCGTCACCACGCCACGACTCCGAAATTTGCCGTTTTTAGGGGACGTGCCATGGACGTGAATATACGTGGTCATGCTAAAGCTGTGATTTCCGGTATCTTGGCACGGCAAGACTTTCCGACCACGCCACGGCTGCAAGGCACGGAAAGGGTCATCATGGCACGGGAGGGGAAATACCGGCCACCATGGCATGGGAGGGGAAATACCGGCTCCACCACGAAGACATCGCCTCCACTACGTTCGGTACGACGCACATTTCGGAAGCGACACTTCGGTACCACAAAAATTTGGGTATCGGTATTTAGTTGCCAGCCATAAATGGCTGGTAAATGGAACAAGCTAAGCCGGCACCCAAATTTGGAGCTGGAAAATATCCTGAGATCTGAACTAAAGTGCGTGCTGGCTCTACTGTTTTTCGTCGAGAACTGAAAAAGCTTAGTTGATTCGTTTACGAGGACTGCGCTCCATGCCGCAGCTGAGTGCAACATCTTACGATTCCGTCGCAGCCATTAATCTTAAAGACTATCGAATATTTCGGTGTCAGCGATTTGTCTAGGAAACGCCGGCCAAGCGAAAACCGATAAGGTCGTGTTCTAAAACTCGTTGCGCAGCATGCACAAAATCAATTCGCTGACCGGTAGGTCTCCGTCAGACTGTCGTCGAGAATGCCTCACAGAACCTGTGCAATGGATCGAGTACAGCAAGCTGAACGGTTCAGAAGTCCGTGAAAGTCAATATCGTTTCAAGTTTTTCTTTGCCGTTAAATGTTTCGTTTCCAACTGTTGTGCACTTGACATGTCCCGTGTCTAGTGCTGTTCAACGCAACTGTGGTTATTCAATGGACCAGTGGGTTCTCGAGCCGGTTCAAGGAATGCCGGAACTATCCCATTCTCATAAGCAAGTCCTTGAATGGCATCGCTCGGGTCGGAGGGCACTCGTCTGGTGCATAGTTTAACAGTCGTTGCAGGTTCTGGTCTAAGATGCATAAATACCGGGCAAGTGTTGTGGCGATCGCATTGCTTTCAATAACTTTGCACCGAATTCTCGCCACGGAATTTTTTCGAGCTACTCGTCTTTCTTAGCTCTTTCCTCCACAAGGACACTGCCTGCGCAAGGATCTGGCAGACGCCTTTCAAGGTAAAACTCGTGGCTATTCTCGTCTAGGCAACCGGTGTAGTTTCCTTCACGTGCTATAACGTTTAGCTGCAAAATTGGTTGTGTCGTACCGTTGCCTACAGGGTCAAAAAACAATCTGTTAGGCTATAGCGCTTCAGTATACTTCCGACGTATGGAACAAACAGCGCCGCAGTGTAGTTTCTCACACTGTACGGTCGTAGAGGGGGGAAAGGGATAAACTACCTATTCGTTATCCTGATCTAAGACCGACTTTGCCCGGCTTCTGTAAGAGGCGTCGGATGCCCGCAGCGTTCGGCAGCTGCATGACGGAAAAAGGGTTTCTTAATGTTCACTCTTGCTGTTGCTACAAATGCCTCCAAAGAATTTGTTGGGCACTTCTGATTTAGATGCCATCATTGGATCCGAGCTTGCGGATCCTTCTCGTGCTTGCATGCGTGGCGACGGACCTCGTTTTGTCGATCGGCTGTCTGTGCCAGCACCAGAGCGGCACGCATCACCGACAAGCAGTTCGATGCCATAGTGGCCACTATCGCTTTGCCGATGGCACTGCGGACTTCGTCATCCTGATGGTCTTCCGCTCGCTGGCCCTCATCGTGGGCCTGATCATGTCGTTACGCATTCGTTTGCGCGATGTGTCACATACAGTTTATGGTGCGATTATTGCGACCAACGCTGCGTATAGTGCCTTCAAGGCTCTGGCTTTCTCCACAATGCCCAAGGATCTCGTCTGCAGTGATATATTTCCGAGCGGACTCTGGAATTTCATCGCTTTCCCGGCAATGCTCGTGGTCTGGCGCTATTTTCTCTGCGTCTCCGAAGGTAAGAACTTCCGTTACGATCAAAAGCGGACCTGAGGGGATCTCGAAAAATCTGAGTGCCAAATAATCCCTTACAATGCAAAGTTTTGCGGCGCCCTTCCGACTAGCTTACCACAGTCATTGGCAGAGTAGGGCTAAATTTTGCTAATTAAAAGAACTTTGCCATTACGAGACCGACGCAGGCATAGCCAGCTAACTTCGCCAAATCTCAAAAGTGGGGTCAGGGTGATGAAAACGATACGACGATCTCATTCACGGGATTATGGGCGCACACTGAGCATTTTTTATAAAATCTCTTGAGTGATGGCTTAACTCAGGACCCGCCCTTTCCTAGGATGACTTTTCTGCCACCACGTACCATTTCTTACTGCTACTCCTCTTTAGGGGAGAGAACAGCCGCACCTCCCGCAGACCCTACGGGCAACATTCCGGTAGATGTCGACACGCCGCAGGACGACCAGCACGCTCTGCTTGCACTTGTGACAAACCTTGAAGACCGACTGAAAGAGCTCCGCAACGCATTAGACGCAACTGAACGCAAAGCAAGCAACCTCCGCATGACCGTCGCCGGTTAGACTCACGCCGACAAGGAGCAGTTGGAAGGACTCATCGGGGAGAATGGTCGTCTGGCGCATGAGGTGGATGCAGTGAAAGAGCGTGCGGAGCTGCAGAGTCATCGCATCGATCAGCTTCTTGCCATCGCTGAAGACCAGAACACCGCTTTGGGACGTTTTAAGGCGCTGAGCTACGTCTTGCTCGCGGGTTTCGTTGGTTTCATTGCTCTTATTTTCGCCTACTGAACTTTGTTTAACAGCTCTCGCTGCTTCTTGACTCTCCCGGAAATTTGCCGTCATTAGCATCAACAACATTTAACCACTGTCACGTCACCACTGTTTCGTCACCGTCCAATAAAGTGTTCAGCGGAACTTGAGCAGTTCAGTTTTGCCCACACCTTCCAGGCTCCTCAGCGGTCTTCTTCAAACGGTCATTTATAGATCAGTAAGGCAAAACAAGTAGGAAACAGGATTCCAACTCGGGTAGTTCCTGAGATGCCTTCTGGCCAAGGGAAGAGTTCTAGCGCCAGCTTACCAAGCAGACTCGGGGAAGCTTTATTCCTTTAGCACAAGTACAGAAAATGCATGAATAAGTTACGTCGAGACGCTAGAACTGTGTGGAAAGCAATGGCGGTTTTGAATGTTACAAGTGGCGGTAGATTTCGCAGCTGACTATGATTCTCGACACTCGTGAGCGCGACGTTCTTAGCGACGTCCGTACCATCCGCCCCAACGTCGGCCCCAACCGCCACCCCATGGTCGGCCGCCCCATCCGCCGCCATAGCCGTATCCAGGATAACCGCCGTAGCCGCCCCACGGGCGTCCCCAGCCTCCGCCATAGCCGCCGCTAAAAGTAGAGTATTACAATAGTGTCAAATTGCTTCGTTTTACGACGAGCAAGGAGATAGACCCTTTTGGATTAGTAATTAGAATGAATCATCCACAACCTGCCGGATTGAGAGTGCTTGACTGACTGAGTACTTACCCCCATCCGCCGCCATAGCCGTATCCGGGCCCACCCCAGCCCCACTGTGCTTCGGCGTAGTCTACGAAGAGGACGATAACCACAAGGGCAAGCGTGAGGTACAGCAGGCTTGACGACATCTAGAAACAGAGGAACACACAAATTTAGGTAGGTAAACGGTCGCGTTCGCGCATGGTCTTAGCACTTGTGAACTGGTAACTTGAAACAGATTCGGCTATGGTAGGCAGCAACAAACTCAGAGAGGAAAAGGCGTCAAAATGACACGAAAACGACTTGACCGACCCTCACTTTCGTGCATTTTATGCATGTTAAACATCGACAAAAACGAAGTGAGCAAACCAGTCTGGGCCTAAGCATACTGCACACCCGAATTGAACCCAAACGGCAGTCAGTATGAAAACCTTAATTGAATGCCTGATGAATTTGACCAATACTCGCAACTGCGACACGCAAGGACATCCCGCTGCGTTTGCCTTCGTTCTGTGGGGTAAGGTGCGAACGGAGGTCATAAGTGTACGGCAAGAGGTCCCCTGCTCAGAAACCATGCGGAGGCAAATGCCATTTGCGATACTTTAGAATGGTGGACATGAGGGTCCATACAGTCCTACTCTTACTTTTAAACGTCAAGTAAGGGACACCGTGGTTTGTATGAGGGATGAACATAATATCGCTTCAAAGACTAGTCTTTTGGACAAACAGCCCCAAGGCAGCAAAAACGAGAGAACCTACTGGAAATTCTTGAATTGCTCAGTTCATTTGTATTACTAAAATCCACTCTGGTTGAACGTTTAGGCTTTCCAGAAAATCTCTTACGGCGGAGAAGAAAATTGACTCGTGTTCTCTGACGAGAACAAATGAACTGAGCATGTGTGACCTACTAATCCGATCCTTTTATTTATGCACTTCTCGCGCCAGCCATCCTTTCGCGCGACCACCGAATCCACCCGACCGTCCACTCCTCCAACTCCTCAGGATTGCGTCAGTGGTCAAGGTTCTCCTTCTTGTTCTTCGCGGGTGACCCACGAGTGTTCGCCAAACACCCATCGCTCGAGGGCGCCGCAGAAAAGTGTGGGCGCCAACGCGCGAAATGTCGGTCACTCGGAAGAGATGATGTCGGAAGAGACACATTCGGACATCCGATGTTTGACGAACGACGGCGCGGAAAAAGCGTGCTTCTTGCGCTGCAATCAGAACCGATGTGGAACGCTTTCAGGAGCATCCCACGCTGTAGATCATTCATCACGCTGACCGCTCGACGAGATAAGCAACGCGAGAAGATCAGGAACGCGACGTTCAGGATCGGAATGACGTACGTTCGAGATCACTGTGTTCGTCGAAGAAACTGCGGCGGCGGCGTCCAATGCGACTAGAGGTCTCGACAAATTTATCGCATTTACTTGACCGCTACTTGTCAGCTCTTGGCAAGGCCATGCGTTCGCGTTACCGCGTTGGCAAGGGACCTTGTTTGAATAAGATCAACAGTGGAACAATAACGCGAGTATAGACTTTCGGTTTTTAGAATTTTGTTGTAATGCGCTATTTCAAAGACCACAGCCTACTGACCGTCTTAACATGTTCCTCTTATTCGTTTATTCATCATCTTAAACAAATCTACTTAACAAAAAGACGTTTATACGCGAACACTGGTCTGATCGATTGTGGTCAGCCTTAGTGTCCAGCTACAGCTCGAAGTGAAGTAGTCCGTCGTTTCCCGTACCGCAATATTTCAGCAGTTCACAGAGCTACGATCGATGTAGGTATTCGCGAAAGACTAGTTTGTTTGAACTTACTTTCGCCTCTTTAAGGCCTCTCTGAACGAACTCGACCGCCTTCTCGACATGCGGCTCGTAGTCACAGTCGGAAGTACCATCCTTAAACAAGCGTGAGAAATTAAATGGGGAATAGCGGAGCTTAAGAAAGGCAATTTGACTGTGAGGAGGAAAGCAGGGTTTGTTTGGAAACGGGGCAGAGCAGACGAAAGAACAAGGAAAGAAGTTTCGACAAGTACCTATCAGTCTTTACCAGCGGTGAACGTCTACGTCAAAAGTCATGCATAGTGCATTCTTGGATGGCTGCTTGTCTAGGCCTCTAACTACAAGGCAGATAATGGTAAAAAAAAGCTCGAATTCGAATCCGGAAATTCGGGGTTTCCGAGCTCTGCTGAGGTCTTACACACACCTCGCGTTTGTGGCAGTCGTCCCTCCACATATTCGCAACCTGCTTGTGGATGTTTCCCATCTGACGCCGAATGCTCCCGAAGCCTAGCTGCAGTTCGAAGGACATCTGTCGCATTTGACAGCGAAGGCAGGACATTTTGATTCCTGTCTCTTCGTGCATCACGTCAGACATGCTGTCGACGATCTCCCGAAAAGCACAGCTCTCGTCGAGGCACTCTCGTATGCGATCGCAGGTTTCGTAGGCTGACTGAACCAACGAGACCGACTACGTATCTTTCTTGGCATTCTTACATTCCTTGCGATACTGAGTGCTGTGCCGCCGCTCTCCGAATGGCCGCCGTTGCCTTCATCGATAGAGTTGCGCGATTCTGACGCACTGCCTTTTTTAGCATCATCATCCTTGGAGGACGGCTTTGTGAACTCCATCATGATCTGCAATATTTGTGATAGAAGGCGTTTTCAAGGCAAGTTACTAGAGGTTAAGCATCTTGATCGGTACCAATACCGATCGGGACCGGTGCCCAGGGAATTTGGGTACCAATGGAGTATGTTCAGGTGCAGCATTGGTACATATTCTTGTACGCATCTCTCTGTCGTCAAGCTCAGAATAAGTTCAGAGGAAGCGAATAAATTCGGAGGAATTCACCCTTTTTCGAAAGGCCTGGCCGTCTAGCGGACGAGACACAACGTCTCCCCGGTCGGGCTATCCATGCCCCGGTGGAGGAGCTGCCCTCCAGAACTGGGGTTTCTGGAGAGAGGTCATAAACTCTGTGACGTGGTAAGTCCACTTGCTCGAGAAGAGCAAATGTTTGCGCCAAATAGAGAAGCTCACGCTCGGAAGTGACTCGTGTTCTGCGTTACGGCAGTCGCAATGTTCAAATGAAGTTGTGGTCTTTTTAATAGAAAATCATGATCATGATTTTAAAAAGCGCGAAGATGAGCAACAGGCCCCCTGAACTCACGATTACCTGAACGGCCACGTGACATTCCTTTGCCGAAAGAATCGAGCCATCTGCATTGCTCGACGTTCTCGCTTGACTTGTAACGACAATCAGTAGTGCGACAAGCTTCAGAATCATTTTAGAAAAGTTAGAATAAGAAATTCAATCGATGGTCTGGAGGATGTTGACGTCTACGCTTGACGTTTTCTTGCGGTTGAAATGCGCTTGCGTCGATGGAATTAATGCTTTCAATCGCAAGACGAACGTTAAGCGCATTCTTAATCGAATGTGGGCCAGAAAAGGTCCGCAACCTCCTGGAAGCAGCGACTCTTCAAGGCGGTCGATTTGGCTTGACTTGTCAATTCAGACGCCGACATTAGAGAATACATGAATTAGGGCCCAGAAAGTGATGCGAATGTTGCGCGACTCTTTCCTCGAAACTGCTTGGTATGATCATAGTCCATCGCTGGACAAATAGTCATCAGAGGGCAAACTCTAAGCACGTTCTCCGTGAATGTGGAGTACGGGCAATGCCACAAGAAAACATAGGCCAAATTCACTAAGTTTGCGTTTAAGATTTCGTTACCTACGTTAACAGTTTGCCCATGTAAGTAGTTGTAGCTGAAATTCATGTTTGACGTAACGCTATTCTCTTCTAATGAAAATGCCAAGTACAACGAACAAACGTAGGCAACAAGATGACAACGAGAATGGAA
>JNEY01000590.1:70681-84154 GCA_020875895.1 Aphelenchus avenae | reverse complement strand
GCGTCGTCGCCGAGCGGTCGCTCCGTCACCGCCACCTCCGACACGGACTCCACTCAGTCTAGCTCCTAAGCACTGCTCCTCCTCCTCCGGTCAACTTGTGTACCGAATAAGAGGTCATCAACGCCTATGAAATGTCCAGAATGCGACCGCTATCCAAACAATATTTATTTTGTTACTTGCTTGCGGGTGCCTTCCCGGATGTATAGCCGTAAACTTCCCTTGATTGACGCTCAAAAGAAATAATTGCGGAGCTTGATTTAACGTTCAAGCAAAATTCTGAAAATAATTTTTTCTAAAGTCGTCTAAAATTATAATAAAATCTGAAAAGAGCACAAGAAAAAAATCGACAAGAATAAATAAGTCTCCGACAAATCTATGACCCCCCATGCGCTGTAGTTTTCCGCAATATTTATTCTCTTGTTCTTAGCGTTGCCCGTTACATGCTCTGATTTTGTACGATAGTTTCTCCTGCGACAAACGTGTTATTAGCTCTGGTGTGGTACTCTTTATGCGAGCTTACCTCAGGTTCTCTCTAGACGGTACAATAAACATCGTATTTGCGACTCCGAAGCACCACAAGAAGGGCAATTTCCTTCGGTACAATGCTTAGCGGTCATTGATGGCCTCGGTATGCGACTAAATTTGACGCTAATGCGACCAGTTAAGCGCAGTGCAGCATGCTCCTCGCAAGGCAGTTCGTAGCTTGCGCCCAGCGACGCCATAAGTGCTTCGTCACCACGCCCATTTTCTACGTTAATTCAGGTGAAGATCGGCTTGGCGCCTTCACTTGTGCAAGTTGGCGCTACGTTGTGGTTTAGATCCACACATTGGCCATCTGTACTCGGCGCTATTGGCAGACGCGGCGCACCGATGGGAGCTCCTCAAGTCGGGCCGAGATCCCAGGAAGTACTACGAGGATTTCACCTTCGCTACCGGCACAGATGAGCACGGGATCAAGGTACGCAAGGCTTCGCGTTGTCAGTGGAGCAAATCCGCATGCCCATTGGAGCAGACCGTTATACTTTGTGAAGTATTCCCGACGCATTTTCGGAGCAGCTCCGCAAGATTGGTCGAAGGCTACGCATGTTTCGTGGAGCTGCTCCGCATTCTCTGGTGTAGCAGGTTCGCGTTACTGGCAGAGCAACCTCCAAAACACATTGTGATTTAACTCCGCATTCGTGGTGGAGCAGCTACTCATTCTATTCCCCATGTTCCCCATAACAGATGTAGTGGTTACGCGCTCCAAGTGGAGCGGATCCTTACGCCTGACGGAACAGCTCCACATGCGACTGTAGAGCAACTCCGCAAGCCCGTTCGTACAGACAGCCGGCCAAGCTCCGCAGTCTTTCTTTACAGCTCTCGCTCCTCACTAATGCTACCCTCCTTTTTTAGGTGCAACTCGCCGCGGGATTCGCAAAGAAGCTGCCGCGAGAGCACTGCGACTACTACAGCTCTCGGTTCCGGAACATGTTCGAGAAGTTCCAGATCTGCCACACGGACTTCATCCGTACCAGTGAAGAGCGCCACAAGCAGTCCGTTCAACACTTTTGGGTATCATGTACAGCATGGTCGGACGGTACTAACATCTGCTCCTTAGAAAGTGCTGAAGGAGAAGGGCCACATCCAGAAGGACGTCTACGAGGGATGGTACTCCGCCGTCGACGAGTGCTTTTACGCGCCAGCTGAGGTCGAGGAGCTCACGGACGACAAGGGCCAAAAGCGAATGGTAAGCAAGCTCGACAGCCTAGAAAAAAGCTCAGAACGTGTTGGAATTGTCAGTGAACCAAGTGCATAGTGGACGGCTCCTTGTACTCACTAAGTTGCAAATGGGTGCATAACTTGCGTGGCCTTCCTCATCTGCAATTACCTGATTGGTCTTTATGAGTCACATGAGTTCTCCAAGTTGCTTCAATGACCTTACAAAGGTGCTTCCGTGCGCACTAACCTGTCTCTATGGGCTCACAAAGATACATGCGTGAGCGGCTTCTTCCGTGAGCTCGCCAAGATGCTTCAATGAGCTTACGAAGACGCTTCTATAACTTCCTTACTTTCTCATGAGCTGTCTAGGAGCCTCAGGAGCTCAGATTCTTCTAGGATGACTAAACCGCTTAATGATATACGACGCAGAGCAGCTTACATTCCTTAATTTAGGTTGCGAAGGAGACGAAGGCCGCTGTGGAATGGATCCAGGAGGAGAACTACATGTTCGATCTGTCTCCTTTTCAAGGGCAAATCCGGCAGTGGCTCAACGCCTCAGGCATGCTCTTCCACATTGCGCACCCTATGAGGAAAGCGGTGTTTAGACGTAATCCAGCCCAAGGGCTACATGCCAATAGCGCTCTCGTACATCCGCGAGGACCACAAACTATCGATTTCGAGGGACTCGAAGCGGCTCAAATGGGGCATCCCGGTTCCGGACGACCCGTCGCAAACGGTTAGTTGACCACGAAAGATATGCAGCCCTATCGTATGCCGTAACGTACTCGTACCGTACAAGTCGTACGGAATACGGTGTGGAAGGAATCACTGGTACGGCTTCGGGTCGCCGAGCTATGGTACCGTGCCGATTTCTAGTACGCGCCATACTCCTACCGTACTGGTACAGTACGGAGTGCAGTGCGACTTGGTCATTAACGTACGGAGTACCGCACAGTTGGGACAGTAGCGTACAGAGTGCGGGACGGGTTCGCTAAAGGGTTATTCCCCTGATATATGGAGCGTTTAGATCTACGTATGGCTGGACGCACTGACGAACTACTTATCCGTCGCGAACTATCCGAATCTCAGCGCCAACTGGCCGCCGGATTTGCAGATTCTCGGCAAGGATATACTCAAGTAAGTCCACCTTCCATGACATAGTAATATCTATGCTGTTTCAGGTTCCATGCAATCTACTGGCCATCGTTCCTCCTAGCGGCAGGCTTGCCTCTGCCGAAGAAGCTCTTTGTCCATGGACACTGGCTCGTGGACGGAGTCAAGGTACGCATGAAGAGCCGGGAGACCATGGCGTAGAACGGGCTGTCGTGCAAACAGGTGTAGTTGGTGCTAGAGATGTCGAGCAGGTTGTCGTGCAAACATGCAAACAAGTATTGCATGCTTGACGCGAGTAAAATATGCTGCAGGAGTTTTAGCCAGAGGATGCGGAGTACCGTCGAGTTAGTGGAGATGAACAAAGGTATTTGAGTAGGCGGAGTGCGGCGCAAGTACTGCATGCTTGACACGAGTAAAATATGGAGAAGTCTGAGGCAGTCCGGGGAGCAAAGGAAGATTTGCGCAAGTGGCAACGCAATAGGGCTAATTCAGCAGGAGCAGGTGAAGCTTGAGTAGGCTGCTACTGTCAAAGGTAGGACAGATGAACTGCTCTTGGAGCTTCGAGACCAATCTGAGCCAGACTGCAGCTCCATCTCCTCCTCACCATGCGCAAATAAGTAATTCGGTTTAGATGTCCAAGAGCATCGGCAACGTCGTGGATCCGTTCAAGACTTCCGAGGAGCTGTCCGTAGACGGACTTCGCTACTTCCTCCTCAAGCAAGGGATTCCCAACGACGACTCCAGTATGAGCAGTTAGTTGTACCTTGCAACTGACTCCTCTATTTTAGACTACACGACTCTGAAAGCGATCAACGTGATCAATGCGGACCTCGTGAACAACCTGGGGAACCTGGTGAACCGAGGAACCGTGAAGAAGCTCAACCCGAAACAGAAGTATCCGAGCTTCGACGTCGAGGTGATGGAGCATGAGCTCAAGGGCACCGGCGAGAAGCTCGTCCTCGAGCTGAAGGCGTTGCCTGGTAAGCACACTGATACTCTACCTGGAAAATGGAGCTGCTTCATGTGGGGGATGCGAAGCTGCTCCGTGAGGGATACGGAGCAGATCCATCGTAACTATAGGCTGCTCCACCAGGTGCGGAGCTGCTCCGTCAAAAATGTGGAGTGGCTCCTTTGGAAAAGTGGATCAGTAGCATAGGCATTGCGGAGCTACCCCATCCGCCTAACTGCCTAACTTCACGGCTTAGAAAAAGTCGCCGCTCACTACGACAACATGCTCTTCTACAAAGGCCTGGAGCTCATTGCGAATGCCGGTCGCAATGCGAATGCGTTCTTCCAGCTTCACGAACCATGGAAGCTCTCGCAAGGGCCGAAGGTAATTTTTGCGATGGCACTTAAGATCGTAATGCTCCAGCAATTTCTAGCTCTCAACGGTTCTCTACCTAACGTATGAAACGGCTCGGATATGCAACGTTCTCCTGCAACCGATCGTTCCGAGCTACGCAGATCGAGTGCTTTCAAGGTGAGCTCGTTTCGCTCACTCTAAAATCTCAGCGTGTGTTTTCAGGTTCGGCCTAAACGAATCCGAGCGTGAGCTTCGCACAACACGCTTCATGGGCGGACCTGAGCTGAAGATGTTCGGACGTCCGCTCGGAGAGGATACCGGTTCGGTCCTCGAAAGGATTAAGTGCGCGCAGATGGATGAAGCGCCTTAGGACACCGCCTTATCAGCTCGTTGTTATTTGCTTGTTGTTACTAATACTTCTAGTTTTCCCCGTGTCTTTCAACGCTTACGTATTTAAATGAATCACATCTTGGCGACACCATTGTTTGCATGGTATGTCAGAAGTAGCAAGCGTCTTTTGCGTTCTCCGAGCGGATTTCAAAAGACAAAGGAACTGATAAGACAATAATCCTACTGTTCGCATAGTCCTTGCTCCCTGTAAAGTTCGATTGTAAACGGGTACATCGGGGGACTGACAAGCACGGCATTGTGCTCACATAGCTATGCGTCGGCTGGTTCCCCACCTAAGCATACTCTTTTGGGTATACTCCTGGCACGTCCACAAATCGATGCCTATATGTAAGCTACACTCATTCACGGTGGCTCACGTCAGATTGTGGTGAAACAAAGCGTTACATTTGTAAAGTTCCACCACTGAACGAGACAGAAGCGTCCGTTAAGCTAGCTTGTCCGTCCGAGTGGATCTACTTCGACTTTACGCAGTCCTGCTACCGAGTGAGGTTTCTTCCGCAATCTCCGCCTGAAACGCGTAAATGTAGGTCTACAATGACGGATATCAGCAATGGACAAACGCCGAACAACGATGTCAAGACCACGGCGCCCATTTGGTCTCCATTCACAGCTATGCGGAACAACACTTTATCCAAAGTATGGCTTTGGTTTCTAGCGTGCGAGTGCCGGTTCCTTATTATTATTGCAGAAATAACGAGTACTGGTATTCAAATGCCGAACACAACTCCAGATATGCCTAACTGTGTTTGGACCGGGCTCAACAGTGTGAACCACTCTACAGTATTCGAGTGGACCGACGGCTCAACAGTCGATTATTTCGACTGGGCTGATCAGCGACCGACGGTCCGCGCAACCGCCGAGACCTACGTTGTGTTCTATCCGGACTACTTCCAGGATTCGAGCCTGAATGCCGGTTTCTATAATCGATGGAACAACTGCCCTCCGAATTATAATGCACGAGTGTCCGTTTGCAAAATGCCTGCTAACAGTTAGTATGCGATTAAAAGACTTGTCCCACTGCGTTACTTGCTAGGCGACAATTTCAAGACTATTAACTTCACACGCAGGCAAGTCCTGATCGTTCGTATCAAGGAGCTAGCGAAGCCAGTTCTAGCTGTTAAGTCAGTATGAAGAACGACGCGAAGGCGAAGATATTTGTCCTATAGTATAGACACTAAGAAAATGTCTGCGTTACTCTTGTCTGTAAGAGACAGGAAAAAATTGGGAGGTCAGTCGCCGGCAGCACGCGGGCCCAGCGTGCTGCCACCATGTCCGCCACACCCCTGGGCTCCACCGGGCGGCGCCGCCGTTTCTCGGTACCGCAGGCGGATGCGGCCGCCAGACTCCTTGGCGATTTATTTCATTCATTCATTTTTTTTGGGTTTTACTATTTTTACTAATGCCGGCCCGGGAGACGGCGTGCCACGGCCACTTGGGGCCACTCTGACCTCCACCGATGGCTTGAATTGAACGACCCGCTTATATACCGGGCGGACATGGGAGAGGTGGCGCGAGCGCGAGGTCCGCCCGGTGGCAGACGGCTGGAGACCTCAGTGTCCTCTCGGCTGCCTTTGTACGTCTCAGAGCAGCGCAGAGCGCCGCGTGCGATGCAGCAGCAAGTCGGGCGGAATCTTTCCTTTGCGCCATTATGGCCTAAACTTACGAGGGTATCTCAGTATGGGCGTAATATATTTTGCGCGTCGTGCACGACAAAACGCAGTATTCGGGTAAAATTCGTACTGAACTGGCATTCGATGTGCGATAAATGGGTACGGAGACACACCGTTAATCGGTAACTCGGTTACCTCAGTCATAGGGCAGGCAACATTTAAACGACTTACTCGTCTCTGTCCACGGCTACCTTTCGAGTTTTTACTCGCAGAGATCATGTGGAATTCTGAATGTATCTCAACCTCCTCCTCAGTTCACGGGTCTAGTCGGTATTAAGCTGTACAAATACACATGTTGAAATACATGTATTTCGACCCTATATGAGCTAGACCACTGAAATTGATCGACAACAAGCTTGAGGTCAAGCTGCTCAGACAACGTTACCTAAGCTAAGTGAATCTCGAAACAAAAGTAAAGACAACACGTGGACCGCTTCTCTTTATTCTTCACTTTCCAGGAGCCACCTTTCTGGGGTGTTTTCACATGCAAGCAGGTCCGTATTTTTCAATGTCAACAGTTTGTGGAGGCGGAGGCAGTCTTAACTTAGTGGAGAACAGCAATATCAGAGGCCGAAGCCGAAGGGGATGGACTGATTTTGGCACCGAAACGTCCACTCGGTTTTGGCATGTCCAACAAATGCATGGGGTCTCTCGGCCGCTGGTGGGTACAGTAAATGCTCAACGTAACGATGCTACAGTATGAGGCGAGCATGGCGGGAAGCACCGATCGGGCTGACCGGGCTTCACACAACTACAAACACAAATGTCTTTCGGTGTGTCATGCGGCGTACAACGAACGCCAACAGTCCACGGCGCGGGACACTCGCGCAGAAGGGAAATGTACAGGCGGCGGCAGAGTGACAGCAGTGACTGCAAGGAGGGACAGCCTGAGTGGGAGCAGAGGACGCACCGCGGCGCATCGTTGACCCATGAAGAGACGACCCGTATATAGGAAGAGGAGTGGGTGTTTTCGAGGTTGGGCGGTCATTCGGATGTGTCATAATTTTGTCCAAAGAGCATTTGGAGGGAACTCGAAAATGGCAAGATGTAAGCCCAACCGGAAAACACCCAAAGAGATCACAGAATGGATCACACATCACAGCTGCTCGGAAATGCTGAGGAGAACTCGGCTCTCCCGAGCGGCTGTGAGCTCTTAGCACGAGGAGCAGTACACGGCTTGCACTTGCACAGTGGAGGAGGAGGTGATGAGCAAGTTGACCGTCGGGGCGTCACCACGATGAGCATTAAACTGCAAGTTTCGGAATTTTGTCTCCTCCATGAAGCTCATCGTAGGACCACTGGGAGAGTGTCGGTCGTGGATGGAGTCGATGGGCGCGAGCATTGGCGCTAGCGGCTGGCGCCACTAGCACTAACATAGATTACCTAACATTTACAACAAAGAGAGGAGAAGATGGAGTGAGATGGATGGCCCATTAACGCGAACTTTGAACAATAAAATGTGACTGGTGGTGGGAGGCGTAGAAGAGTGGGATTGGGTGGATGGTGATACTCGGTATGAACGGATAGGCACAATATCGGATGGGTGGTCAATGTGGAGGAGCAGTCGAGGAGGAGGAGCAACCTAGTGGGCGTCGCCGTTGCCAGCGTCCTCGTCCATCTGGAACTCCGCGACGTAGAGCTTCTGAAATGGGAAATGTTGTTAAGCCTCGCATCATTTACCATACCGGATCCACCTCCTTCGGGATGGGCTCGATGTGCGTCTTCAGCTCCTTCTCGATGCGACGCAGGTTGTAGCGGTCCTCGAAGGTGATGAGGTTGATCGCGATACCCAGGTGTCCGAACCGGCCGGATCTAGAATACGTCGATTGGACTTTGAACGAAAGCGGGACGTTCGAACGTGTAACAACTTTGACTAGACGCTACTTCTCCGACCGCTCTTCGCTCTCCTGACCCTCCTCCTAATCCGCATGTTCCTTATTATCCTTCTCCGCCTTCTAGCCAGCATTTCTCAAAGTTATCTATGATCTTTCAAGCTCTCATCCGTACCTTGCTTTTACTCCACGTCCTACCCATGCTTCCTCGGCTCCTACTCCTCGTTCCTGCCTATATTCTCCCCGACTTGATGCTCAGTCTCTAAATCCTCGCGACACTTCTTCCTGCCTCCTCAGTCCTGCCACATAGCCTCGGTATGCTTGACACACTATCTACGTTGACACACTAAGACTAGAAATCTCATTCGCCTCACCACACAGCTAATTTGGCTTAGTCCTCTCCCGCTATGATCAACAAATGTCCATCGATAACGATGTTTGCTTGTACGCCGGTTTTGTTATCTACGCGCAACAGCATGCGCGCAGAGGGATACACCGGCAGCTACATTCTTCCTCCACCGATATACCACAAAACCTGATGAGTGATTCAGTGGACTCTCCGGGAGGTTTACTACGCTCCATCCTCTCACTCCATCCTCTTCTGTGACGTACTCGTTTTGGTGCTTCTCCCTTCTCGTGATCATGCTGCCCTCGTTCGGTAGTCAACTATCCCACTCTTCCTGCTTCCAACTCGTCCCACACAGCGCATTTAGGTGCGTACCGTCCAATGCGATGGAGGTAGGTCTCCGCATTGCGCGGGAAGTCGAAGTTGATCACCACGTTGACGGCCTGGATGTCGATACCACGCGTTAGGAGGTCGGAGCAGACCAGGTTGCGGCAGTTGCCTAAAAGTTTTCAGTCATTAATAACTGCGATCCGCAGTTCATACATACCCTGGCGGAAGTCGTGGAACACGCGGTTGCGGTGCTGCTGCGCCATCTTCGAGTGGATGTAGTAGCATGAGTAGCCGAGCTCGGTGATCTTCTTGGCGAGCAGCTCGACGCGCTGGGTGGAGTTGCAGAAGATGATCGACTGGTTGATTTGCAGCTGGAATGCAAATATTCATTGATCATTTCAGAATGCAGATATTATGGCTGCAAATGCGCGCAAATGGTTATATATTGCGCACAGGCTAATTACTACTCATTCAAGTTGCTCAGTGTAGCTAGGCAGCGGCTCAAGCTACGGTCCTGTAGGGTCTGTTGGAGACTCACTTGCACAATAGCGTGTGCATGTGAGCACTATGCAGACACCACCTTGTCACTCTTCCACTTCTTTCTACCGCCAAACGTAGGAGCTCGTTCGACGGCCTTATTCTGGTGGGTGCTCCTAGTTGTCTTCTCCTCCCACTCCTCACCTTTCGGAAAAGCGTGTTCAGGCAGTGGACCTTCTGCTTCTCCTGAACGTAGGCGTAGTACTGCGTCACACCCAGCAACGTCAGCTCCTCCATGAGATTGATCTCGTAGGGGCGACGCATGTGCTTCTCCATGAAGGTGGCCACCGTGCGCGGGAAGGTGGCAGAGTAGAGCATGATCTGGCGGTCCGATGGCAGGAAGGCGACGACGCGATCCAGCACGCCCTAAAGCAGGCATGTTAAGAATGTACTCAGGAGCGCGTAGAATTTTTCACCACCCTTGCTTCTTTTGGGTTCTGACACCTCGCTTTCGTAGGGATGTGACATCAGGCGGAGACTCCCTCACGCATGGATGAGCATGAAAAAGCACTATGGCCATGCCCACTTTCTCTTCCATTGTTCCTACCATCAAGTCGATAGCGACATGATGGTACTTTTACAATGGAGGCCATGCTCTCATGCGCCAACTCCTCCTTGTGTGTACAAACAGGCACTGAAGCAAACTTTTCTCTCGGTGCCAGGTTACAGTAAAGTAAATGGTATTATTGTAGCTCTCGCAAGTACAGTAAGGCCGGCCGCACAATTGGCGAGTAGCTCGCTGCGAGTGAGCGAGTAGCGAGTAGCAGCGAGTACTCGCTCGAGCCCGCACAATTGAGCGAGTGGCCGGCCGGTCACTCGCTACTCGCGGCGAGTAGCGAGTGACTACTCGCTGGTCAATTGTGCGGACCCAAGTCCAGAAATGGGCCCACTCGCTGAGCGAGTGGCACTCGCCGGGCGAGTAGCTCGCTAGTGTCCACACTATTGCCGGCGAGTGCTCGCTGCGAGTGCAGTGCAAATGTCTTTTCTGTTTACCGGCAGGAAAACCTCATGCATACACAGTGATAAATGCGAACAATGCTGAACTATTTGCGCCAGAAGGAGGTAATGTCGGCGTCGCCCAGCGCTTCTGCCTCCGTCACGTAGTCGATGCGCAGTCCGCCCCACTTGTGGTGGAGAAGACGGTGGCCGGCTGCGGTGGACTTGTCGACAACGAACGGGGCGCTAAAATAGATTTTCAACTTGTTAAACAAGCGAAACCAAGCTTACTTGACGTATTCGAGCTTCTTCTTGATGACCGTAGCCATTGACACCTTCTCCAGCATAACGTAGACAAACTCGCGACGCTGCTTGTCGCGACGGAACATCGTGATGTTCACCTCGCTGTCGACGCTGGAGCGCAACCAAGCTCGAATCTGCAAGCACGCAGTCAGTGTGTACCCGAAAAAATGCGCATCCATACCTGCTCCTCCTTGGCGTCGTGCTGCACGTAGAAGAGACGCAGAGCTCGCGCACGGTGCCCATCGGAAAGGCGCTTCTTCGGCTTGAAGAAGAAGATCCGGTCGTCGTTGGACGCCGTCGACTTCGGCTTGTACGGTCGCCTGAAAGCTGCGTTTCCACCGTGGGTGAGTTTGATGGCCTTCGGGGCGAACTTGCTCATGACCGGAGCCATCGGACAACCTAGCGAATAGGTTGACTTATAGATAGAGCTTGCAGAAATATTAGGGGTACAACCCGTGCAAGGCATGTAGAGACCTTTATGAGACCAGCATTTTATGCAACGCATGCAAACGAGAAATACACAGACTAAATGTAGTCATTCTGCCACTCGACGGCACCGACGCCGTTGAAGAAGTCCTTTAGCTTGTTCCTCAGCTGCATCGCCTGGTCCGCCGAACGGTTCGCATGGTTGTTAACGATGTTGGCGGCCTGCGCTAGGTGTGGCTCCTGGTCCTCTCCTTCGCCGGCCGTGAAGAACACGTCGCCCTCATCGACGAGGAAATTATGGAGGCACACGATCGCCTGAACGAGGACATCGCAGTTCTCTGCCGTGGTCTCGATCGGGCGAAGTAAGAGCCGGAAGCGCTGTGCCATGAGGCCGAACGTGCTCTCGATGAGGCGGCGAGCTCGGCAGATCCTGCAAAAAGCAATGTCATATAGGGCGCAAAGGGCCTGCTCTAGGAAGGCGTACCTGTAGTTGTACACTCGTTTAGCGTCGGTCATCGCGGTCTCGGGGTACGGCTTCATGAGGTTCGTCCGCAGAGGAAAGGCCGCGTCGCCCAGGAAGAAGTACGGAAACGGATCGTCGGTACCAGGCAGTGGTTCCGCTGGCGGCAACTGTAGTGGGTTGGCGTTGTCGGCGTCGATCACCATCTGCCCGAAGTTGCATCTTGAGAAGACACCGCCGTCGGACTCGCGACCGAAGCTGCCGACGCTTGCGTAGATGACCCGGTAGTTGGCGTCCGCGACCGCCATGAGGACCGTGCTGAAGTACCCCTTGTAGTTGTGGAACTGGGAGCCGGAGTTGGGCGGCGCCTTCATGCGGATGTGCTTGCCATCGATTGCACCTAAATTGGACACGTGAGCGGCGTTTTGCAGTGAGCCTTCAGCGTAATGTCTAATGTCAGTAGCCCCCCTTTTCCCGTGCTGCATGCGTACCCAAGCAGTTGGGAACGTTCCACCGCTCCCAGAAGTCGGCTGCCACTTTACGCCACTCGTCAGCCGCCGCCGGCTTGCGCATGTACGTCGGCGCCAGAGCCTCGACGATCGCCTGGCAGGTATCACGGCAGATTTTTCCGACGGTCGTTTCACCGATGAGAAAGTCGAAGGACAATTGCCGAAAGCTAGCGCCGCTAGCGAGGAAGCGCATCGTGAGCACTAGGCGCTGCTCTGGACTGATCGCTTCACGACGCGAATTCCTTTCGAGCCTAAACAAGCAAAGTTGAGCATTGTTCAAACCCAGTAGAAATTCAGCATTGTACAGTGCAAATTTTCCCGTGCATTTCGACCTTCCTAAGCGCTTCACACTAGGTAGCAGACAAAGAAAACTCACTTGGTATGCACGAGCTGCATCAGGTGGGCCCACTCCTCGATCGTGAAGCGGGTATACTGCCTGAACTTGTCGGGGTGCTCCTTGAGCTTGAGGAACATCTGGAACTGCCCGAGTTGGTCACGGCTCTGGAGAACTTCGTGGACACCGATGCGTGGACGACGCCGAGCTCGAATAGCCGCAATAAGCCGAAGCAATGCAAGCGCAAGACGTCGATCTGCTACCATGACGAAATACCTGAATGGACCAAATGGGTCTCCGGGAAATGGAAAAGTCACCGCATGCACGAATGAAAGTGATTCGAATGGCAATCGGTGGTGTTTGCGACGTGTTTACGTCGTTTCTCAATGCTTCCCCAGTCAAAACAAGCGTCGACTCGCTCGATTTTTTCAAAAACATCCGAACGCCGAAAATCCACTCGCAGCGAGTGGAGCGAGTACTCGCCGGGCCCACTCGCTGGGATCCGCACAATAGAGCGAGTAGCGAGTACTCGCTGAGCGAGTAGGGCCAGCGAGTACTCGCTCAATTGTACGGACCCCAGCGAGTACTCGCTCGCCGGCCTACTCGCTGGCGAGTACTCGCTGCGAGTACTCGCTCAATAGTGTGAACCAAAACCACTCGCCGCGAGCACTCGCCGCGAGCTACTCGCCAATTGTGCGGCAGGCCTAACTGCGCCCCAATTACAGTAAGTCAGTGCGGCTTCTGGCAGCGCTCGCAGGTACAGTAGGTACTTGCTCCTCTACAGTAACGTCAATAACGTTTTTGTAGCTGTCGCAAATACAGTAAGTGCTCCTCACGTACTTGGAAGTCCTGCGAGAGGAGCTTATCCGCCTCGTCAAGGATGAGCATCTTGCAGTTGGCCACCGAGGCCACGCCCTTCTCCATGAGGTCAAGGATACGTCCCGGAGTAGCGACGATCAGGTGCACCGGGCTGTTCAGTCGAAGAATGTCATCGCGCAGGTCCGTGCCACCAGTCGTAACCATTACCTAAAATGCACGGTTACGCATTTGCATGGCCGTAAAATACAAAATACTCTGCTGAAACATACCTTGAGGTCCAGGTGCTTGCCGAGCTCCACGCAGATCTGCGAGGTCTGCAGCGCCAGCTCGCGGGTCGGCACCATGATCATGGCTTGGATGGCGTTGTTGGCGGTGTCGATCTTCTCGATCACCGGAATGCAGTAGGCGCCAGTCTTGCCAGTGCCGTTCTTGGCGCGCGCGAGGAT
>JNEY01000590.1:0-15845 GCA_020875895.1 Aphelenchus avenae | reverse complement strand
GGGGCCGGGGGCCCAAGGCCTCCTAAAATTGTTCGTAGGTCGCTAAAACTCGTGAAAACATGCATATTTATGACATTTTTGGCTTAATTTGTATACTATTTTTGGCCTGTTACTAAAGAATGGCGTTTAAAACGTATTATTTTTCCCTTGCCTGAACGGGGGCCTGCGGCCCCCGGCCCCCGTCCGACCTCAGGCCCCGGCCCCGGCGCCCAGCCCCCAGCCCCCGCACAGGGTTGGATAGCGCTCGGTATCGCATGGAAGCATGAAGCATGTTTCGAAATTTTGAAAGGTCATAACTTTTTTTCTAGCCGACCGATCCGGGTGAAACTTTCCAGTTTTTTATTGCCTTAGAAGCCCAATCAAAAGGTACCAAAAGCGGGCCGATCGCGACAATTTTGTTGGAACGGAGATGAAACCAGCCCTTTAGTGTACAAGGACTCGATCAATAACGTGCTCTTGCGGGATAAAAACGCAAAATAACAACCTGAAAAGAGTGTTACCGTATTCGTTCCTACTAATATTTTGCAGTCGATTTCCTGCCAAGCGAAAAATGCAGTTGTGTGTTTGGAAATTTTTCCGGCTGAAACTTTGAACTGAAAACTACGCTTTAAGAAACTTTATTAAATGTCACTGCAACATCCGATAAATGCGAAATTGTCTCCACTTGGAAGTTAGCCGACATGCAGTGATTATCTGTTCTAGGTTTTATAACACTCAGAATTCGAGCACGCCTCCAAACACTCGGGGCAAACGAGAGTTGTCGCATTTCACGCACTCTGCCGCTGGTCGGGACCTCACGCGGCCGCCACCACAGAGGACGCGGCCGGTTATAAAAGGCGGCCGCCTCCCTCCGGCGGTCGCTCGGATGAATGTCGCTGGTGCGGCATGCAGGCTTCAATCGAACCCGTCGACGGAGGAAGCGACCTGTAGGCGCTGAGAAGCGCAGTGGTTCGATTCCACCTTCCGAGTGGTACTTTTTGGTCGGTATCGCAAAAAAATAGTCGGACGAACTTACTTCTCTTTGCTCTGTTTCATTCATTTTACTGAAACATTTAATGCAATCCTCCGCTTAAAAAGCAACGTTCGTTCACATTCTGAGACGAAATAACAAATGCCAGTTTTATCCAATGAAGCAGTGAAAAGTAGCTGGGCTACAATGCAGAGACCACTTGAGTGCAGTAATATCCAACGGAAATTCGAAAAGGAAAGGAATAGGTTGTGGCCAACATCCACGGCTAGAAAGCTGATAACGGTCGTAGATGGACCAGAGAAAGTCAGCGCTGTGGACTGTTGATTCTCAAAAACACTCGCTTCCGCGAGGTATCCGCTTATAGGCGCCAGATGCAATTTCGGTTTCGAAGGCCGCCGGCCCCAAAAAGCAAGGAAAAAGCATTAGCAGACGTTAATTCGTACGTGTAGTTGGGACGCGCGCTCGTAGCAAGCTCTGGACTCATTATAAACTCGCGGACAGCTTCAACACGACCTTTGAATGCTAATTTCAGACAATAGTCACGAGTGCATTAACGGTACCTATCTACTCTGTGTGTCGCTGTGACAAAAGGAGTTCCTCGCATCCGGGGGACAGTGTCGTTAGTCATCTGCAACAGCAGCGGCGAATACATGTGGACTGCGAACAGTGTCTACATGCTCACGGAATCTGTCATCGCACCCTTCACTGGGCCGCAATTCGCATTCCCCTTACAGGCCTCGTGAGAAAGTTAGCGTACGGTAGCTAGGTTGCTTGCGGGCGAGTCCAGACGTCCTTCCATAGCCCTTCGGGTGGGTATGTCAGCTGACGCCGAGCACTATCTTTGCGCCCTTGTCTTCCTGACCTCTTGCTGGCTACAAACGTTTTCTTCAAGCTAGAGGAGCGCACAACGAGCGCGCACAATTACCTCATAAGGCACCAAGTGTGGCCACAAAATATGATGTTTCGGTGAACCCTTGTCCGCCATTCTTAGAGCTCACGCTTAAAGGTGAAGCCTCAGAGCTTTATTCTTTCGAACTCGCGTATAGCTCAAAGGGCCTCGCCAGGCCTAGTTTTTTAAGAGAGCAATATTTACGTTCGGGACCGCATATCTTGTGTTCTCATTATGAAACATAACCTTTTTGAGACACGTAGGCGGAGATGTCTTACTGTTGAAATCTTCGACCCACGCTACATGCATGGGACCTGGATTTGAGGATCCTGGAACTTAAGGTCCGGCCCTCGTGCCCCTGTAATTCCCGCTAGGACTGGCCTAAAAGTCGTCCGGGACAGCACATCGCCTCATAGAATACAGGTCGGTGCGCGTACCGAAACGCCCACGTCACGGCATGTCACTATTCCCTACCTATAATGCTCACTCCTTGAGTTCGAGATCGAAGTGTGGTCGGAAACATTTTCGGCATTAAAAAATCCGCTCCGGGATGTTCACAGAATTTCTTGGCCTCTATCAGCTACTTCGGACCCGATCTCGCCAGGAAGTTCGGCACTGGGTAAACATGGCGGGGACAATTTTTGACAAAGCCTAGTAACCTGGCACGCATTTTGTCGAGTAAACTTGCTGTTTATTTTGCACTTAGGGCAACCATGTGCAACCGGGCCATAGGCCCGCCGGGCCGGGCCGAGCAAAAATTGCCACATTTTGGTCAAATTTTCAATAAATTTTTGGTAAAATAGTCAAAAACGCGCTCTGACGGTGCCTGCGGCAAGCTAATTTAGGTGAAAATACTCGAATGTTGAATTTTAAACGCATTATAAGGGGCAACACTTTAGCATATGGAAAGTACCAAAGGGGGGACCAAGGGGGTTTTTCCTGTCTAGCCTAAGAAGTGAAGGCCCGCCGGGCCTTATAGGCCAGGCCCGGCCGGCCCGCGCCCGGCGGCGACTCAGAGCCGGGCCCGGGCCTCGATATGAAGGCCCGTTGCACATGGTTGACTTAGGGAGCGGCCTAATGAATGCCACGGACGACTATACAAGTCAGTACGTCCAAGCGGGAGTGGAGCTTCCATTCGTCGTGCTCCACGTGGCAGTGGCCGGCTGCATAGTGAGGCAAATGCGTCTCCGAAAGGAGCTCTTTCGAACGTGTTTCTTCAAGTTGTACGTCGCCGAAAGCGTCTCCGATGCCAGCTCGTACCTAATGGTCAGTTTTTGGTGGATCCACATGTAGAGGGCTAGCTTCAGTATCTGTTTGCTTTCCGCCTTATCGACCTTCTTCCGCCAGTTCTCAGACTGAATCCCGGCTACGCAATTATGCAGTTCGTCGCCGAGTACGTGGAGCTTTTCTCGTACACTATGCACGTCGCAATGGCGATGAACCGCTTCATCATCCTAGCGAAACCCGCCGTGGAACGACATGTGAGTGGGCATTCGTGGAGTAAGGCTCTTAAAAAATTCCGTACTCATAAGTCCTCTAGAGATGAGCCATCGCCTAATGGCTTCAGGTTAAAAAGTCAGGTTTAAAATTCGTTTTAGAACATAACAAAACGTTCTAAGCATGTCCTATTTAATTTGGCAGTAAGAGGGTATCAGACCCGTTTAAAGATGGCTCCTCTCCGCCGGACAACTACGAAGCGGATAAAAATTAAGGTGCAGTTGGGTACTAAAGGTGGGCAACCGTACAGGTAGTACGGCCGTACCGTAATGTAGGGTGCGGAATACGGAACTGGTGGGTCACGGCAGTACCTGACAGTACGGCGTACGGTTAGGGTAGGTGGGCCGGTAGGGAGTACGTTAAGGCTCGAGTTGTCTTGCTAATTAGCACTTGTACGGGCCGCACTCCTATCGTACCGTACCGTATTATGGCCTATAATGGCACCGTACTGTACGGTACGGAGTACGTTATGGGCGGGCTCAGTTGGGGTACGGAGTGCGGTACGGGCGCCGGTGTCCGATCTTTACTGGGTACATTCTCTTGTTCAGTTCACCAGGCGACGAGTAACATTTCTATGCATTCTACCGCCGCTTCCCATAGCCCTGACGGCGTTCGTCCTGCCCGACTGTGTCTCGACGGACAACAAAGAGGAGTGCTTACGACTTACGTACACCGTAACTTTGTATTCTTCTAACGCTTCCCGCACGCGCTGATTTCAGTTGAACTTCTTCTTGTTTGCCCTCTTCAGCGGCGCAACTTCGCTCACGACGATTTCCCTGGACCTTTGTACCTTTGTGTCCTTTAAGGCACAAAGCAAGACCAAGCAGTGGCGTGGTCGCGAGGACTTTCGCTTGTTAGGTTTGGGCCGTGGTGAACTAATTGAGGATACTACGGCGATTTCAGTCTACTCGATGATTCAGTTCGCGTTCACATTCGCTCAGTGCATCATGTACGTGGTGATAACGGTGGGTCTGTGGACGCGACAGTCGGCGCTGGCGGACACTGCTTTCTCGCTCACCTGGTACAACATGAGCTTCATCGCGCTGAGTCCGCCGATATGCCTGGTCATAATGAGGTAACTCGGACTGCGGCAGTCAGCACCTCCAGAGGCGTATTTTGAGCATTTTAGTCTGGCTTTTGAGACGTGTTTCAGTCGATGGTAGAGGATTATGATTGATTCAAGGCATCGAAAAATGGCCAAAATTTGACAGGGTTTTTGAAATTCAGGGTCTGGGATGCAGGTCGGACGGGGGAGGGAGGGGGGGTCAGGTATCGGTTAACGTTTTTCCACAAGTTGAAGGGGGAGGTAAAAATCGCTACGTTATGCGTGATTCTGTCGCCCGCCGGCCCTTCGATAACCTTACTAGCAAGATTTTAGCAGGACTGTGCGCAGAGAGTGCTTCCGTACGCTCACCAGCATGCTAAAGCCCAATGGGAAAGTGACAATGGTCATGCCAGCGACGTACAGCGGTCAGTCTCCGACGTCGGGCAGCCAAAGGCTTTAGAGCTGGAGTTCCAAAGAAATTCAGAGGAAGAAGAGAGGAGCTACAAGTTCAGTCAGTTTTCTGCCCAACTTAAGATTTCAAGGAAAATCAACTTTTCGAGCTGTCAAACAGATATATCCTTTTGGCAGAACGAAAAACTTGCGTCAAAACAGTACGGTAGCTCTTGAATTGTCAAGACAACAGTGACTCCAGTGACAACAGTAGACGTTGGCACTGGATCCTGAAGAACTCATTATTCTTGAACATGTATGCTAAGCTCGTCCATCAGTGACCTCTTTATTCCACCTCAACGCGAAACCTCAAATGAATACCAATAAATGAAATCACTCTTTTTGGACCATCTCCTTGCGGATCCAATCGATTACGGACGTGCGCTTCGGTGTCCATCCGAGGATCGCGCGCGCTCGTTTTGCCCGAACGCGACTCGTCGAACCCATGACGTACGCAGCTCGTTCGTAGCCCCATTCGTTCTTCGCCTCGTCGAGCGGCCACGGCTGGGGAGGACCGAGCTTCAGAGCGTCGGCGACGGCTTCGCTCATCTCGCGGAACGACGCTTCACCCGCTTCGAAGAAGTAGAACGTGCCTAAAATACTGTCTTATTAATAAACAAAGTTATTTTATCTAATATTTATTTCTTAGCTTACTTAATTTCAAACTGATGGTCGCTAATTTTTTAACTGTTCTTTAAAAACGCTAATTTTTTAACTGTTCTTTAAAAAAACACATGAGCCATCGGAAAGACGAGGCAAAGAAGCCTGATGCTTCTTTGCCACATAAAATGAAGGGGAATGTTCTTGGATTTTTGTGTCAACGTACCTGGCGGTGTGCCTTTCTCCAGGGCAAGGCGGTAGGCGTCGACGAGATCGTCGATGTGGACGTTCGACCAGACGTTTCCGCCACTGCCCACGTGCCGCACTAGCCCGCTTTTCTGGGCCTGACGCACCAGTCGAGGGAGCTGCTGGCTGGCGGTGCCTGAAATGAGCGAGCTCACATGCGGCAAATCAGGGCCATGGACTGCGCTGTACATAACCAACGCTTATTGTTCCGCACGGGTAATTCATAACTGAATTGTACGGTACAGACACATGGCCTGTCGGTACTGGGTACGTACGGTACGGCAAGGTCCATGTTTTGCAAGTACTGATTAAGACTGTAAGAATGCGAGCATTGTGCGACTGTACGGCAGGTCCTACTAGGTTGCCCTGCCAAAACTTCCCGATTCTGCACTATGACACCGCACCCTTCATTTCTTCGGGTGCCTACGCTTGACCTTACCGCTACATTCACGGTACCCTTCCTGGTTTTATGCTACCTTCCTGATCCGACCACTACCTCCGTGGTCTTCCAGACCTCCCTCGCCCTACGGCTAACTTCCTGGTCCTCCCACTGCCTTCCTAGCTTTTCCATGACCCTACCGATCATTCCCTCTACAGTTCCGCATTATTCCAGGTCCTGACACTAATTCGTCTCTCCTTGTCGCTGCTTTTCCGCTATTCTTCCGGGCATTCCTGGTCTGACCACTATTTCATATCTTCCCGGTCCCTTCAGCTGCCTTCCCGGTCATACCGGCCATACTTCTAACTTCCCGGTAGCTTCTTAGGATATACCCTCGTTGCTGCTTAGCATAGCGTGGCTTATCCCGATCGCTTGCGGCACATAGCGACTCTTTCACATCATTTTTCCCGGTCTAGCAACTGCACGGGATGGAATGGAAACACGCCTTGAAGATACCAAACAAGTGCCGAAGCAGTCAATCGCATCTTAATTACCTGGCAATGCCCCGTGCCCATAGATCAGAGACGGACAGAACACAGCGCTGCGAATGCCGCGCTTCAGACCGGCGTCGAGCACCAGCTTTCCGATGGCCACTCGTTCCTTCTTTTCCGGTGCCGGCTCAGGCAGTGTGTCCTCGTCGTAGATCGGTGCTGGGCCACATTCACCGGACGGGTCTCGAGGGTCGCAAACGATGCCGGATCCGCTCGTGTGCAGCAGTGTTTTGCCTAAAGAAAAACGATCAAACAGGAACTTTGCACAGTTCTAAGTCAAATCTTACGGAAAGTTTTGCAGCAAAAATGTTTTTTACGGCCATACCGACACCTTTTATTAACGTCTAAACACACCAATTAGTGTTTTTAATTTAAGATTCTAGCAGCATTGTTAATTTTATGCGGACCATCTTCAGTCTTACCCGATCCATCCATTGCTTGCACGAGCGCTTCCACAGCGCCTCGTTGGTCGGCACTAGCGGCATTCACCACCGCGTCGTTCTCCTTGGCTTGCGCAGCGAGCAACTGCTGGTCCTCGAGTGAGCCGACAACGGGGCGGATGCCGAGTTTCTCGAGAAGCGGTGCCTGCTCGGAACGACGAATGAGACCGACGACGCTGTGGCCGCGGCGCGCCAGACCCGCAGCAATTGAGCCGCCGATAAATCCGCCGGCGCCTGTGACGAACACTCGCAATGAATTTGCGGCTGACATATCCGGAAACAAGCCGTAAAATACCTACAGTACATGAAGCTACTCTCGAAATACGCGAATGCTCGTACTTTGCAGCGTTGCGGCTTAGATGCCCAAACATACTTCATAGATACAAAACGCGCAATACTTCCGCGAAATATGTCAATTTCGTAGTTTTTAAAGCATGATTTTAAAGCTGGTACAGCGTGGTAAAGCCGCCCAAGCCATTAATTACACATGCATTACGCAAAAATATGATTTTCGGTTCGAAATGCCGAGCACTTTGGACATGAAATAGCTGCAGTACGGAAAACTAAGTCATTCGTGCCATCTAAAGCGACTTGTACTTTGTGCTTTGTGCGTCTCGCACAAGTATTACCATGTGGTCAGAGAACACTCACTGCTTGAGACGCGCGCTATTTCTTGTGGAAATATCTTCTACTGGTACAGTGACGGCTCTGGAATAGGGCTTGGAGTTGTCTGAAATTTTTCACTTCCGTTCATATCCATTTTGCCACTGAAACATTTTCCATCCCGTTCCGTTCTAAAATGAGCCCTGCTAGAAGTTCGGTTCCAAACAGAACAGTGGAAGCTTTGGGTAGTTCAAGTCTTCGTTTCAAGGGATAAATGACGAAATAAGGTAAATTAGCATGCCAAAATAAACACGCGTGGATCAACAATAAGCGACGTTGGCCACCGAACTTAAGCGACCGGTGTCGGTGGGCCGACGCGGCGACCGGGTGGCTCACTTCAACGAAGAAGAACGCTAGGAGCGGGTATAAGTCAAAACCGTTTCCGCTCCTGGTATATTCTCAAATTACCGTCCTCCCCGTCACTTGCGTTTCGGTTCTTGGCCTGCCGTAATATGGAATGTCTCGCCCGAACAAACGGACGTTCCGATGTATTTTGAGCACACTAATTGTCTTTATCGCTTCATCTAATCACCCGAAAGTGCAGATTCGACTAGAAGGGCAAAACTACAGCGATTGGCTAGTGATTAAATACCAAGGTTGACTGCACCCGTTCCGAGTAGTATCACGATAACAAGGAACACTCCGTACAGCGCTAAAAGGAAAGCGGCGTAAATGCGGTCCAAGAAGAACTTCGTAAGCGTTAGGTACGCCAGGGAAGCGACCAGTGCTACTGCGTGGAAGACGATGATGACGAACTTGATCTGGTCGACTTCGAGCTGAAACAGAGCTATTTTCGACGTACGTGCTAGAGTAGAAGGTGGCACGATGTGCTTACCAGAACGGTCTTCCCTTGCAGCGCTGCAATCAGAAAGGAGAAGCCGAAGCCGAACAGTAGGTCTACAATCGAAATTCTTGTTGCAAGATCCGCGAGTCGTATAAATATGCGAAGGCCGGGCACTGTCTTTGCCGCAAACCAAAACATTGGCCCATACATGTGAAGTTTGTTCGGGTTCAAACGCGTTTCAGAGTGTCTGTTAGGCGTACGATCCTGGGTGCCGCTCGGCAAAATCAAGAAAAACCGACGAAATTACGGGCACTTTCCGTCTAAAATGCCATAGATTTCGACACTATTCTTATTATTATTGTTGCAAAAATTTTAAAAAAGTCAAAATTCGATTCTTCTCCCAATTCCTCTCGGTTTCGGTCACTACGGTCTCACAGATACCATCCACATAATTACACCGTTGCTTAATCTCACTCTCTCACAGTCATGGGGCATTGCTGGTGCATACTTGATGCCTAGTTCTGCCCGTTGCTTCAATAAACATTCAAACATTAAATGGTTGTCGATCTTAGTCAAAATGGACTGTCCAAACGGAGACGGAACCGGAAAAATTCCAGCCCTTCTCGGACTCCCTTTCGCCAGGCGAGAGAGTGTCATATGCAAGTGGCAGTGTACACTCGAACTTACTGAACAGTGGGCCTCCGACGGCCGCCGAAATCGCCATCCGAGGCATGCCCTGTCTAGCGATAGACGTGTCCGCGACCACATCCCCAATACAGTTGCTCCACGCCATGACTGTGAGTCCGAGGACCTGTAGACGACACTCAGCATTAGCTCAAATCACTGGAGAGGCGCTTACCACGTGGGAAATGCGCAGCGAAACGCCGAACATAATGACCAGGTTGAGCACCTCCGAGGAAATCCCGTAAATCCACGACACGGAAATGACGAACCCGTAATATGTGCAAACGAACTGAAGAATCCGTTAGTGCTATGGCGTGATTTAGGACTTGCACGCACCTGAAAGAACTTCGGCTCTTTCCCGATGTGGGTCAGTATCGCTACCAGCAGCGAGCAAATTGTGGAAACGCAAATGACGTAGACGTACAGTTGTGGCCCGCCAGGGATAATAACAGCACTGTTCACTAAAGTATTTCCTGCTTCCGAATGAGTACTGCGAAGCATACACTGGAAAGCTGATGATATAATTAGAGGAGCCATGAAAGCATGAAGAATGGCGAGCAGCTTCCGGTAAGGCTCCTCAGGCAGGGGCACCGTTAGTTTCAGCGCCACTATGCAGGGAAACTAAACTGTTCCGTTAAGGAAATCCATATCCACGGTCGCATGCACTACATAAAAGCTCCTGGCAGAAACAAAAGTAAATCTGATTGGAGATTCGGGTCCGATTAGTTCGACTTTTCTACGATGGGTAGGTCCCTCGGAACGGACGGCCGACTTTGTGTACCTTGCGGACGGTACCTTCGTACTCGTAGGGGACCTACTTTAGCCGAATGAACCGACGATCAATGCGACTACTATGAAGGTGAAGGCATTTTGTCGCAGCACTCACCCTTATCAAGCGCCAGATCTTCCACTTCCACGGCAACGCTTCCAGGTCTTTTTTGCTCCATGGCGCCAAATATCGGATAATTTCTCGAATTTCTTCCGTGTAGGATTTAGCGCCTAAAACGCAAAATGCCGGAGTTCGCATCATATGCCCTAAAGTTCACTTAAGGTATAAAAGTATGGTACGAACCGTTGTATAAGTTAGCTTGAGTGGCAGGTGGCATGGCGTCAATGGGATTAGCCAAAGAGGTCTCTGCCAAATCCGCCACCTTAACCGTCGTCACCGCCTTCTCCATAATAACCGTTCCCGCGTACACTGCGTAAATTGCGAGAAATACTGCAAAAAGACGCGTGAGGATTTGCGGAATACCGCGAATTACCAATTGGCTGCCATGCGTAGAGAACGTCGTCAAAGACGAGTATGAACACGGTGAATCCGAGCGCCACCAGATAGAAGCACATGTCGCGCACAACCGCCAGCCGGGACGCTTGGAACGGTTTGACGAGTGTGATCAGCGCCACGACGATAGTGTTGAGAAACAATCCGCCACCTAAATATGAATCGAAATGTGCGTTATGGAGTTCAGCTACGAACCCAGTAAGTCTCCGATAGCCAGTCCCGCCTTAGGCACTTTGACGCTGACCACAGTCGCGATGGAACTGAAGATGTCAGGAGAACCGTTTCCAAACGCCAGAAAGGTTATGCCCTGAAATTTACAAAGTCATCGGTACATGAAGAAATGTGTGTTCATCGGATTGTATATGTTTGATAGAGAGAACATAATTGGCTCAGAATAACAGCTCTTTGGATTAGGTGACAGAACAAGAACGAGAACAGCACATTTTGCGAACTCCTCGTCAAGCTTAGAGGTTGCGACCCGTGCCGTGCCGTCGCGCCGTGACTGCGGGCCGACTTCTCCACGGCACGGATGGGTCACCGCGGCACGGCACATGGGGGGGGGGTATCGTTGAGCTCCTGTTCTTGCTTTTGTAACAGAACGTTTGTCCCAATGGAACAGAACAAGAAGAACGGCCTGTTCTACTATGGAACAAGAAGAAGAAACAACGGAAATTTTAATACCGGAACAGAACGTGAAGCAAGAACAAAGTGAAGATGTGGAAGAAAGGTAACAATGCTTCCGAACCACTACTTACAGCAACGTTTTGAGACAATCCGAGGTGCTCCGTTATGGCGCTGATGCACCGACTGAAGAAGTCGTCTGCCACCGCGTTCATGGCGACGAAGAGGTACGCAAGGAAAAGCGCTGCAAAGACGATCATGAGCGCTCTTAAGAACGCCGACGGCTGGCAGAGAACGAACTGCGTCCACAGGAGGTAGCCGCTGCCTTCGCATGCGTCCGTGTAGAAGACGACGTATTCGCAAACGTACGCTAAAATTGTCGTCGATACTCGTTCACACTTGTAACTGCGAATGCTCACTTGCGTTATCCGTGACATCCTCGAATGGCTCGCAGCTATTGAGCTCCTCAGCGTCGATCGCCGGCGCGTACATTCGCCTACGAGGAGCATTATGGTCCGCGGAAAGTGGAAATGACGCCAGCGCAGTAAAACACGAAAGTAGTAAACCACTAGAATGAGCTCGCGATCTTTTTGTGGAGCACCTGCTCCTGCCGACATTGTTTATTGACATGACAACGGTAATTAGCTTAGCCTTTTCATTGCAAGGGGAAGCGTGCGTGACGACAGCGACCAGTTTAAGCAAAGGATCACTGGCTTCAATGCTGGGCCGTATTTAGCGGGGCCTATCGGCGGCCGAAGGCCGCCGATAGGGTAAGGGGGGATCCTTTGGTGAAGAAAATTTTTTAAAAAGTTTGTAAAAATTAAGATAAAAAAGGTCTAAAATAAAGAATAAAGGCTAAATATACCATTTTTAACGTTATTTTAGTGATTTGAGGCCATTTTGACCCCATTTTGACCCATTTTAGGGGTCCACCCCCTGGTCCCGACCTCCACCCCCCTATCCTGAAATCCTGCCTACGGCCCTGCTTCAATGTTGGGCGTCCTTGCCCTTCGGTACGCGCCCTGATAGTGTAGCTCAAATTACGGACAGAGAATCTTAGCTAGCAAGTTACTGGATAGTGATACGGACCAGGGCTGCATTCTGATTCTGGAAATTCTGAATTCTAACATTTTTGGGCGATTCTGAATTCTGAATCTGAAATTAGTGCCAAAATGTCAGAATAAGCACTAGGTAAAATGGCCCGCCGCTAGGCGCCGCCCAGAGCGAATTTTGGCTATATTTCTCAAATTAGCACCTAAAATTTCGTTGGTATCGCCTGCGGCGGGCTGTTTTGAACTCATTTCCGAAAGATCTGGTCCGCGTTTGCCCATTTGCCCATTGACACTACCTTATAAAGCTCGTTGCCACAAGTCAAGCCAGTGTTTACGACAGGAGTTCTGAATTCTGAAATGAAAATCTGATCAGAATGCAGCCCTGATACGGACACCATTTTGGGGGAGAGGCATAGGGATAGGGATGGTACGGCCCGCGGGCCCAAAGAAGGTTAGGTTACTTAGCGGGCCCAAAAGGCCCGGGGCCAGGAGATGTGCGTACCTCTCAAGGGTTGGTTTCACATCACACAATTATAATTCACACGAGAGCCGAACAGACTCGATCAGCAAGTGAGAGCAAGTGTTCTTTCTTATATTGCTCTCAAGCAATGCAGATCTGAACCAAACGAAGCCTCCTTTCATACTATTTAGGGCCTTCATTCGTTCCTTAACTACCTTTGTAGTTAGCCCTCGCGTGTGAAGTAGACACATGCTGAACTTAATGGTCACGTTATGCGCAGGCCGCTCCATTGTTAGCTGCCGCACGCGCAATTGAGCGGGTTCCCATGTTCTTTGACCACCTAAATTTTCGACCTCTTACATCACTCTTTTGGGGAAACCCCTAGCGATTGCTGTCTATTTGTCTATTTTCAGTCCTGGGAACTAAGCTTTCGGACCTCGATAGCTGTGCGTAAGCGGCGTAGACAACGTTCTGAGGCCCAGTTGGGGTATCCACGCCTCGGCAAGAAGCATGCGTGCTGGGTTCGGGCCTACCATAGCTTTGTGCCTTAGTCCGAAACCTCGTCCCGATCCTTGAAGTTTACGTCGTGGTGACCAGACACGCATAAAACAACCAAGAAGAAGACCATCGACACATTAACATGATAACGGACAAGAGAGGAGAGAGCATGCGGCAGGCAGTGAACCAAACCGGACTGACTTGCACCCCGGCGGTTTCAAGGGGAATGAGAATTTACACGAAAAGTCAACTAAGCGAAAGTGTGATGCACAAGCGTCGAGAGCATTTTTCACCCGGTATACTTAGCCAACAGCATACTTAGCCAATGTCCGCACGCAACGAAGCAAGCAATAGCGATGAAGCTGAATACGCTGACCTAGATGGACGTCAGATCCTACTAAGTCCAATGCTAGCACGACAAAACAATTCGGCCGTTAAAGTCAATGCCGTTCGCTCTGCGATTATGAGTCTGCTTTTTCTGCCCATAATGACCGCATTGGCCCCTTTGTCAACTTGCTCCCCGCGCTAGCAACCATTTAAGCGACTCCCAGCTTTACGGATATGCTCATGCATGGCGAAGTACCCTTGACCTGCCGTGCAACGTAGAACAAAGTACGTCGTAGAGTTGTGGTCATTGTAATTGCAGTACGCCAAAAGCGTACATGAATTTTAACTCTCAAAGACCGGGCAAATCAACGATCCACATAGGACAGCAATCTTCAGGCCTGGCTAATGGTGTCGGTCGGATCAAGCTGACAACCTGCCTCGTCGAAATTTTGTTCGGAACTCTCCATTTCCAGTGTCGATTCTTCGAATAGCGACTTAAAACCGCCTTCTAGTCAAACATTTTTATGTGCTTTAAGTGGCTTGACAGTCTTTCGGAACGTACGACTCGATCAGTTTAGTTAGCGCAATGCGTAAGCCGAGTGGAAATCGTTTGACTACTCGACGATTTTGTAACAAGTTTCTGTCCATGAGCGTCGATTCGTCGGTTCTTTCATTAGCAACGACCTAACTTGTTTGTCGGCGTATATCCTGGCAAGACTTGTTGGTCGGCATCGACTGCTTGAAATATGCGCTACTTAGTTTGTTGCATTCCTTTAGAATATCGAAGAGCACTCGGAACCCCTAGAATGTGCCTTGAAAGACAATTTCAAAACCTCGCTGTGCGGAGTAGGTTTCACGTGAATCTGGGCGCATTCCTACCGTCAGTCCATCGAATCTCGGATATACTGCGTTTTTATTGCGCCAGTGTGGCAGCTGACGACGCTTCGTAATGCCTATCATTTTTCAGTCTTGAGTAAATGTTGGCTTGTTGTTCTGTACGCGTTATTTCTGACGCAAAAATAACCATGCCTATGGATATCTCAACGTTATGCATAGACCACTTCTCAACTGTGATCTCATTATGGAATCGTCAACTGAGCTGCCTCGACTCTTCGGCTGATTCCGCTTGTGCACCGACGGTGCGTGCACTGAATCCATAGGACTGTAAACACATATGTACCTAGGACAGGTATTTCTTCCCGGGCAGCCGACAAGGAAGTAGCGTTATTACGAGTGTTAACCTCTACCTGGGGTAAAGTGCAGTCCGTCTGCGATAGCCAGCGACTCAGACCGGCTGCGCCAGATCAACGTATCTGAGCAGTAGACCAATGTTGTTTTGATTGTGTGCCCGTTGGGATTATCGAAAATTTCGAAAAATTCGCTATGGAGTCGACAAAAGGGCAAAATGTGTCGCGATAAACAGGAAGCATGCTCATGTTGTTTGCGCAAGCGCCAAAAACGCGCATAACGCCGTCGATAATGACCCGGCGCTCCCACGTTGGCATGTGCACTTCCGGATGGTGTTATGCTTTTCACGTCGCTATAAATAGTGAGCACTTCGACGATCCAGTCACTTCACCAAGCCAGCCGTACAGTCCGGTACTGTGGCAGAAGCGGCGCACGTCTCCTAGTGGAACCCACGATGAACGCTCGTTTGGCGCTGACGCTTCTGGGCCTTGCCTGCTTTGTCGATGTGGCACTTGCCTTTGCTACCGGCTTCGACTCCGCCGTTGCGGTCTCCGCGACGCAGTTCCAGAACATCAACAACAGCCTTGGATACGTAAGTACCACCATGCCATTATTCTCGAAAAGTGCCCTAAAATGTGAGTAAGCCGGCTACACATCACGGAAATCTTTAGAAGACTTTTATGGGTCTGTATTATAACGGCGCTGTGGTCTCAGACCCGAACTCGGTCAGTGGTATAAGCGTCGGATACAACGGCAACGGAGTCACCAGCATCAAGAATGCCCGCACGGGTGAGCACATGTCATTCTTAAATGTTTACCCAAAAAAACTAGCCAAAGATTCATAGTGGGGTCTCTACGAAATTCTTTGTTGGTCGTTGAGAATTTTTCGCTAATTTTCGCATAGCTGTGAGCAGTTCCGCCGAGTTCGAGCCGGCACAAATTCGAAACGTTAAGTTATTCTTTGTTCTAGCCGGCTGGAACACCGTCGACGCCCTCCATGTACCAAAGTACACCACGTCGACGATCATCCGCTACAACTTCTTCATAACGAACACCACGGTGTATGCGCAGGTAGGCAGAGCACATAGGACACCGGGTAACTGGGCACACTTAGGCTCGCTATCCCATCGACAGACTAAGAGCCGCGGGCGGGATCATCAGTGGCACCTGGGTGGCGATCTCGCAGTCCGCCGGCTCCGGATGGACTAATGACGTCATT
>JNEY01000589.1:84068-97143 GCA_020875895.1 Aphelenchus avenae | reverse complement strand
CATGGCGCCCCCTCCGTGACCGAATCCTAGCTACGCCACTGGTCCCGGGGCTATAAATTAGAGCAACAGCCCGTAACCCATTTAAAAGGTACGTTTGACTTGTCAGGAAAACATATTTCTCGAGGTTTCAGAGCATGGGAAACGTATTGGGACAGAAGTTTATGACACTAAAATTCCTAATTTTTTATCGTCATTGAAGTGAACCAAAGGGGGGACCCTTAGGTGTCCACTTGGACGATATCTCCCAGAAATGATACATCATGAAACTACTGCCATTATACATCATGAAACTACTGCCATTATGCGTTTTAAGACACGTAGAACACAATAGCATACTCGCAATTCGTCTCCAAAATGCGAACTTTTGATGGATCTAGTAAGAGGGGGGAAATATGACCCGAAATTTTAAGGGTGGGGGTAAGTTACTTTTGTCCGAAGAACCGTCAGAAGCATCAGAAAGCTGTTTGGCGCCCACAGAATATTTTGTAATCACATTTTCTGGCGTGACCTAAGCCTAAGCCTGACCTAAGCTGAAAGGCCTAAGCCTAAGCGTGCCGGCGCTACGCGCCGCGTATAGGTCGGATACATTACTAAGCCGGGTGAGTAACATTACTAAGCCGGGTGAATAACATGTCTGAGCTCTGTGCGTAACTTTACTAAGCATCGTTGGGTAAATTAAACAAATATTTGTCGGCTTGTCCATACTCGGCTTGGTAATGTTACTAACCTGGCTAAGTAATGTATCCGACCCCTTCGCGGCGCGAAGCGGCGGCACGCTTAGGCTTAGGCTGCTCAGATTAGGTCGGGCTTAGGAACGCCAGAATTGTGATACATGAGATTTCGAGAAACCGGCACTGGCCTGAAACCAAAGGGGGGGACCTTTGGTCCGACAATTATCCTTGAAAATTTTATGACTTAAAACTGTTTCTTATTAGCTCAGAAGACATGCTGAGTGCATTTAAAGGTCTTTGGTGATTTTCCTAAGCCCAGTTGTCCATTTAAGCTTTCCCCCACACCTAAAATTTCGGGGGCCTACGGCCCGCGAAGTGGCAAAATATTTTTGTCCCCCCTCTGATTAATGCCCCCCCCCCCCCTCTAATTAGGGCCCCTTTGGACCTCGAATGAACAATTATGGCACTGGGCAATAATTACAGGATTTACGCTAGCACCACAGCTCGTAGCTCGTATAGCCGGGCTCCTTGAATAAGAATGCCGGGGGGGGGGGAATCAGTATAGTTCTAAAGATCGTCCACGTTCCAACATAAAACGGCCTCCCCTATGCATAGAAAACCGGCACCTTTACTTACATACAACTTGCAGGACTGGATGTTGTTAAGGAACGAATCACGAGACACAAGCTCCAGTTTGTAGACATAAACTTGCGTGCGCCGGGGTCGGAGGTGGTCCACGACGGAGTCCAGAAGGCCATAGTTTTCCTTCTCTGGTGGCTCGAAGAGGAGGCTCACAACGGTGAACGCGGTTTCTTGCGACTTCCAGTAGCGAAGGAAGGGAATGGGTCGATCGCGATTCCCGACGCTGAATCGCTTGATACAGGTGTTCTGAAGTCGACGGAAGGTCTCTGCGGAGGCGTCTCCGCAAGGCGAGGCCTCGTAGTCGGGTAGCGACGTGTCACCGACGTAAATGCGATCTTGTCTAGCGAGTACGGAAAAAAACCCTAGAAAGAAACATCCAGCTACATGCTAATAATGAGCACGAATATGCTTCGGGCTAATTCAATCCCTAGCTGCCGATGTATGCCGACGCTTACTCAGAGCCTCACTATATGAGCTTTCAACGTTGTAAACGGGACGTAGAGGCAGCTTGTTCGAGCCATAAACGATCATCTTGTGAAGCGGCCGGGAGAGCGGCTGAAGGTACTCCAGAACGTTTCGAGAACAGAAGAAGAGTGACTCGTTTACGGGGTCGCGTGCATGGCTTTCGAAAGAATGTAAGCTTATTACGCACAATTAGTCTGCTGACCACGATCGCAGGCACGAACAAGACAGGTCGTCAATCAGACTACTGACGAGTTATACAAACAATTCCTGCTTCCTTTCCAAAACAGAAACTTCAGAAACTAATGCTTACACATTTTCTGGACGGTCCCTTAGCCGCACACAAAGTACTCAGATAGGTGGCTCCGGAAACATGTGTGTTTCTCTTGCGTAGGATGCGAGTACGAGTTTTAGCTTGCACGACAAAATGTTAAACATTAAACCGAATAGGCAACCACAAAGATGAAGAACATGAATTGACGAGTAAAGTTGCTTATTATCCGCAAGAGGAGAACACTTGACATAACGCCAAATCCTGACAAGTGTTACTGCTTGAGCTTTTGGGCCGGCCCAGGTCCAGGCACCCGGGCCCAACCCTAAGAAACCAGCTCCCCCCCCCCCCGGGATAAGCCTGGGCTGCCGAATAGCCCGGCGCCTCGGTTTGACGACAGCGGCGATGATGTAGTTGTTTACGCGACAAAATGCCATCGATTCGCTAGCGGGAAACAAGCCCACTCGAAGCAGAATTTACAACCTATCACGAAATCAAACTGCAAAAGAATAAATGCACCAGGCCTACTACTCGCTAAAAGCGTTCTGATACCTTCACACATTACAGAAGCGATTGGCATGTAACGGCAGGAGCGTACTTTTATTTGTGCTCGCCTTACGGTGCGCATTTGGATGCCCGCTAAAGAACAATGAACGCACTCGAATCGGCCCATATGCAAGCCTGTACTCGTGAAATTAGAAAGAATGAGACCCCACCGACGGTTTACGGCAAGATACGGAACCAGTGCGAGAAGCATCAGCTGCAGAAAGCAGAGATAGTTCAGCAGTCCTTCACGCGAAACTGAAGGACTGAAGTCGTACGGGGAACGCCGGTGAAGTCGTCGTACTCGACGGTCCATTTGTAGACCTCCATTCGCATCCATTGCTTCGTGTTCACGAAGTAGTGCACCTCGCGCGGACACACTCGACAAACGGCAGGAATCCATTGATGCTTCAGACTGATGTTGAGGAAGGGCATGTCGGTCTCCGTAGGCTTGCTGAGTAGCCTAGGCGCGCGTGACTGCGGTCCATCGTCGTCTTCCCACATGATGCATACCGTCTCGAGCTTCCTGTTGGCGCAGCCGTCGCGGATGAAGCTCTAGAAGTCGGATTAGCGTAGTCTGGAAATCTCTCAGAACTTTAATGCGGATCGCTAGGTTTTCATAGGACTAGTCTGCCCTCACTCTACTAGGGTTACCTGCAGGTCAGTTTTTTTGCCCTGAATGCCCTGAACTGATGCCTCGAATTTTCTTTGCCCTGGCCTGCAGGGCATGCGCTGCAAGGTTTGGCCTGACCTGGTGCCCTGGACTCCTCGTGTCCCTTAACCCTTGACTCTACAGAAAGCTTTCGCAGGCCTGCAGGCTTCTCTCCTACATGCCAACCCTAATAGAAAGAAGGAGCGGTACATACAGGCTTCGAACAGCTATTGAAACGTAAAGCCTACCTCGATGAAGGCGTCGATTCCGTTTGCGACGTTAGCGTGATAGCACCGCAGCTCGTAGTTCGTGTAGCCGGGCTCCTTGAAGAAGAGGGTCGGTGGAGGAAAAGAAGTGTCGGCCTAAAGATCATCGACGTTCCAAACATAAATCGGCTGGATCCTGTAGAAACAGCAATTGACTTACCCACAACCTGCAGGTCTGAAGGTTGTTAAGGAACGAGCCGCGAGCCACGAGCTTCAGACCCTCGTTCTTGTGAGGGTCGTCAACATACGACGAAGAATCGTCGACGAGCACTCCGGCCGTCTTCGGTCGAAGGTGGTTCACGATGGAATCCAGAAGGTCGTAGTCCTTCGTGTCCGTGAGATCGAAGTTGATGTCCACTACGGTAAACGCGGCATTTTTTCGCCTCATCCAGTGACGGAGAAAGGGACTGTTGCGAATCCCGACGCTGAAGGTGTTGATGCAAGTGTACTGAAGACGACGAAAGGTCTCCGGGAAGTCGTGGCCGCGGCCGTAAATTGTGGCAGTGTAGTCAGGCTTCCACGCGTACCCTTCGTAGTCCCCGACGTAGATTTCCATCCCATGGCCTTCCAATTCGGAAAAGTTCTAGAAAGGAAACATTCAGTTACATGCGAATAGTGCGCGCAAATATGTTCCGGGAACAAGACGATGCACTGTCAGTTTAATCTCCGCCTGGGCATGCATGCAGATGCTTACTCAGAGCCGCACGAGCACAGGATTTCAACGTACCATTCTGACGTGGTGAATGGGACGTAGAGGCAGCGCGTTCGAGCTGTTGACGATCATGTCATGAAGCGATCGGGAGAGCGGCTGAAGGTACTCCAGAACGTTTCGAGAACAGTTGAAGAGCGACTCGTATACGAGGTCGTGATGCATGGCTTCTGAAAGATGTCGTTCTTAGTCAAGATCAGTACGCACATTATGCTGCAGGCCACGATCGCATGCAGGAATATTGCAGGTGGAAAACTCAGACTAGTGGCGAGTTATACAATCAATTCACGGTTTCTTCCGAAGGTGCTATCTCAGAAGATGGAGAAGAACTCACCGCCACAAAATACTTACCTAGCTAGGTTGCTGTGGAAAGATATAATGTTTCTCTTACGAAGGATGCAATTAGCGTTTTGGCTTTCGCAACACAGTGCAAAATTTTTAGTAAACAAGGCACTAAGGCATGAATAACAAGAACTGTGACGTTATTTGTAAACATTTTTCGCAAGAGGAGAACACTTGACATAACGCCAAAGCGTGACAAGTGTTGCTGCGTGGGCTTTTGGACCGGCGCACGCCAAAAGCCCCACCAAGCTATCTCGGCCGCCGGGCCCGACCTGGGCTGGGCCGGCCGAATAGCCCGGCCCAACGCCCAGAGTCGACGACGTCGGCGATGACGCAACTGTTTACTCGAACAAAATGCAATCGATTCGCTAGCACGAAAAAGCACACTGGAAGCAGTATGTATAACCTATCACGAAATCAAACTGCATAAGTGGAAATGCGTCAGGCCTACTAATCGGGAAAAGCGTCCAGTTAGCATTCCCACCTACGAGAGAGGCCGTTTACGGCTAAAAGTGACACGTGCAGCCGGGCGTAAAGCACGCGGCTTGCTGCTGGTGCGAGGAATTAAATGACACATTATTAGCAATGCATTTTCCGTTGACCATTGAACATCGATCCACCGATGGCTGTTCTTCCTCCAGTTTCGTAGGGCTTCGTGTGTTTTCGACCGACATACTCTCCTGTTGAGGGTCTCATGAGTCAATGGCAGCTCAGAAGTAACAGGTGGCGAGAAGGTGCAGGCAACAGTGCACCACAGGCTTTACGTCCCGCTATGGCACCTATCACAACCCTCAGAAGCAGAATGCCATTAAGACGCCATTATATGGTGGGAGAAAAACGCTGTCTAGTCAGCAAAGCTTCCAAGCCGCAAATACGTCTTGTTCGATGCCAAAGTACCGCATTACTTGGAAGGCCAGCACTGGCTCATTTACTGCTAATAATTCAAGAAAATCGATGAGCTAATGGGTGGAATAACAACGTTAAACCGACTAGGGAAAATCACGCGTCTGCTGTCAATATCCAGCAGGTCTGCGGAACAAGTCTAGGAAAACCGCTCAGCCTGAAGCCGACAGACTTGAAACCGGATCTGGTATCTGGTTTGTAGCGTGCTCTCAAACACTTTCACGCAAGATCGCCCGCACCTTTTTCCTGGGTTCGGAGATCCCGATGGTCTTCGAAGCAACCTACAAAAATTTTGGAAAAGGTAGCACGGCCTTTGTTGCTCTTCAGCGGACAGCCTCAAGGGGTCAGGGCGCCTTCAAGGTCGGCCGGCCTTTACACTATGGTCACAATGCAATCCGTGATCCGTGTCCGTGATCCGTGTCCGTGGTCCGTGCACGGACGCCATTGTGACCACCTACGTCCGTGACGGGCATTTTTCACGGATTCCGTGCACGGATTCCGTGAAATTTGCCTCCGTGCACGGAATCCGTGATGCGTGCACGGATCACGGATCACGGAAAACTAGAGTGTGGTCACATTACACGTCCGTGACCTGCATCCGTGGGCATCGTTTTCAGTCCATCGTAAATTCTCTAAAGGCCACCCATGGACTTTTTTGAGGTGACTTTCACTAGAAAGGCGTAGTATTTACTGAGGAAGCAGAATAAAAATTTTCAGCAAATTCCAGTTAAAAATGACTAAGATAATGAGATTTTTGACAGTCTTTTTGACGTTTTCAACCCAGCTTTTGAATGTTTACAAAGGCTATGCCCTAGGAATCACGAGAGATATGTTTTCTATTCACAGGTGCCGCCCACAGTATGATTTCGAAACGTTCATCATATGCTGAACATGCTAAATAGAATTGGGACTCGATTTTTATATAGGATCACGGACGTCCGTGGTCCGTGCGTTTCGGATTTTCTTGAAACGCTTCCGTGCACGGATCCGTGACGTTTTCTCACGGATCACGGACGAAAACCACGGATCACGGACGTCCGTCACGGATGTCCGTGCACGGATCCGTGCACGGATTTGGGGTGTGGTCACAATGCACTTCCGTGAAATTTCACGGATCACGGATCCGTGCACGGAATCCGTGAAAATGGCTCATTGTGACCACCCAAATCCGTGCACGGACCACGGATCACGGATCACGGACGTCATTGTGACCACGGTGTTAGGCCCATTCGCAACTTAAAGGAGGTCATCGACGACATCGCCGAAGTTCATTGTGACTAAACGTGTAGGTAGGCGAAGATGTGGTCGTACTTTTAGTCGGACAACATATGTCGTCGAAGATGTAGTCGAAGGGACTCACAATGACTTAGACTACATTATATTCGACGATGTAGGCAAACGACTTCGCGAAATTATCGAAAGAGTTACTCCTAAGTAAAAGCAGGTTTATTTTTGTGGATTTACATTCTTTCGGATAGAGGATGGAGTCAGCCAAAGGAACCTTTCGGATCAAACCTTAGCTCTGAGGCAGAAAAAGTCGCCGAGCTGTTGTATAGATTACCGCAGAAAGGATGTAGAGGTCGCTTTTTGGCTCGATTTACGCCTACCGGCAGTTTCGAACTACGCTGAATCAGAACGTGAGATTATAGGCCATATTATTATATTATATTATGGGCCGAGGAATTATACTGAAAGGTAAGGCACCCTAAACCCTCCCTCGGCTGTCTACGTCACTGCCTCCCCGTCAACGACGACTTTGACCAACGATTCGGGTCTCCCAATGTACAGCACTGCACGTCAAACAAATAGCCGCTCTCGCGGGAACGACGAGCGACAATCGATATCGGCGTCGCTCCGCAGCTTACGTGGAAGTAAGTCGCCTACTGCGACCGACACGAAAGGTTTCACGAGGAAGGCGCACTTTTATTAGCCTTTCTCTTTTGTTGCTTTTTGGCCTAACTAGTAGTAATAGAATGCGCTTCTCGTGAAAATAATGAAGCATTCCCGCGTGCACCAAAATTCAGAAATTCCCTTAGAAAAACGGTAGTTCTGCTATGATGATGTTGGCTATTTTGGGGTATTTTATTGCGTTTTACTGAATCCATAGTTTTAGTACTGCTGGTTCTCTAAACTACAGAACCCGTTGTAATCTCCTTTGCCACAAATATTGTCCATTGACTTCAGCAAAATCATTTTCAGTAGGAGCTTCTCTCAATGTCCTGGCCCATGAGTGACTGGAACGGCGCAACGGCTCCGACTGACGAAACGCTTCGCGGAAAGTACGTCCGCCTCGAGAAGCTCGATGTGGATAAGCACTGCGAGGACATTTGGCAGGCACTGTGCGGACCAGGCTGCGACCCAAACCAGTTTCGCTATGTGAACCACGGCCCGTATGCGACGGCGGAGGAGTATAAGGAATTCGTTCGGCAGAGACAGCGGGCCGGACGGCAGCACAGCTACGCGTAAGTGCACGTAGGCGTCAGGACGGCGACGGTTCGGATGACAAGCAGGACTTCTAGTTGTCGTAAGAAGGCCGTAGGCAGACTTAGATGACCGTACTACGGTACGGGCCGTACCGTCTTCCGTACCATATTTTACGGGACGGTGAGCGGTACGGCATCGATCTAGTACGGGTTTCCGCACCGTACTGTACTGTCGCAGTACGGTACGGCATAGTTCCCTGGCTAAAAATGCACTAGTACGGGCCGTAGTACGGCTTCAGTATGGTCCGTACCGTACTCCGTGCCGTATTCTACGGTACGGGGTGGTCGGTACGGTGCGGAGTGCGGTACGGGGGGTGTCGCGTCTAAGTCTAGCCGTAGGGAGTCGCTAAGTACTGCTTTGTTGTCCTTTCCCCTATTTATATAGAGTCCTAAATTTATTGGACTAAGGGCGCAGAAGAGCGACAGACTTTTAAATCGGAAAATAACCCTTTTTGTATTTTTGGTTTTATTTAAACTACCTATAGACTTTCACGGCTATCATTTTATGCTCAAATCAACCCCTCGAAGGCACGAACTCGAAGCTTTTTCCGACATATAGTGTCTTAATATTGGGGGGGGGGGCGGGGGAGGGAAACACGGTTGGTGCATACTCACCATTACGGCTGCACGTCCACAATGAATTTCGTAAACTGTGACAGACCGCGGTAGTTTAGCGTTCCACGTCCTTCTTCCCCGCCTCGACCAGCTTTTCCTCTTAATCTGACTATATCTTTGAGCGAACCGTTGGATTCAGAGTAGTCAACAACGCGACCGGGAAGGCCGAAGGTGTGAACTGCTACGGTGGTATTCATCCCGAAGAAGGCACCATAGAAGTCGGCGAGAACCTCGGCGCTTGCATGCAACGCACGCCGAGAAGTAAGGCGAGCTCGTCTTTCATTTCAATACTCGACTTCTCCAGGCACTGAGGCGCGTTTCCTACTCATCGATTACGCGTTCTCGCTGGGCTTTCGTCGAGTCGAATGCCGAACTGTTGCCGAGAACGTGCGAGCCCAGCAAGCCTTCGTTCGCGCAGGCTACGAGTACGAAGGAACGTCGAAGAAGAAGCACATCGTTAAGGTCAGTTTGAAGGATGGGAGGAATCGAAATGGGCATCGATAATAGGCCTCTTTTGAATCGAGAATCGGAATCGGTCAACCTTACCTATCCCGACGAATACAGTCAACTTTTTTTTTGTCGCATGCAAGCTGCGCTTTGCCACCACTTAGCCTGGCTACTCTTGTTTCGGATTATCGGCTCGTGCCGTTTGAGACACGCTAATGAGTATCTTTCATCTTTGCATAGTTCGGCAGCAAGTTTGAAATCCTACTGGGTCGCAAACGGCTAGGGACCTGAAGCGCGCCTAGCCCTGGTCAGTAGCAGACTTCGGCAACAGTGTTTTGACGTCGCCTCAAAACTTCGACCTCTACTTCTACCTCTACCTGGGCGAAACTTAAGCTACTACCTCCACCTCTACCTCTACTAAAAATCGATAGAGGTAGAAGTAGAAGTTACCGTGGAAGTCACACCACTGGCTAAATGCGAACTTTCACTTCTACTTCTATCTCTACCTGGACGAAATCTGAGCTTCAACCCACTTCTACCTCTACTTAGAGGTAGAGGTAGGATGTTTTAGCTTCTTTAGGGCCGAGCAGTGGATACGATCTTCTACGTCATCTTCATTGAGGACTGGCACGGTTACTTTAAGACCGCCTACGAAGAGTGGCTGTCGGACGACAACCAGGAGGACGGAAGACAGAAGGTTGCATTAGCCGTGTAAGTTTTTGCGTACGTGTGACGACTGACTCTGGAAGCGAACATATTTAGGCTCATCGAAAAGCGACGCGCGGAGGCTATTTCCCGTAATTAGCACCCTCACTTCCATTGCTACTAGCCTCGCGCTACTACGACACATTCGGTCCGGCCAACGCTTCCACAATTTCAATAAACGATGGTGGCCAAACAGCAATAAATTTCCCCATGCTTCTCGTGAAATATAAAGACACTGCGCTGTTCAACACTAATATTTCACGACCAGTCGGTGATAACACTGTGCAAACACAACCTCAGTTTTTTTTTCTAAGCGTTCCGCGAAATTTGAAGGCTATTCGAGGGTGCTAGAGTTCAACCCAAATTTTCCTTTCAACCAGGCAAACAAAAGTAAGGTCTCTCAAAAAATACGGTGAACGTGGCCCACGTGGAACTTGCCTACCGAAAAGGGCACTCCTGAATGGGTGCGCTGGGGCGCTCCTGTAGAGACCTCTTTTGGACTTGCAAGTCCTACGAAAGATCGGCAACCGGCACCCGTACCGTACAGTACGATAAGGTCCGTAACACGGTACGAGACGGTGCTAGTACGGGCTGTACTGCTGCTTAAAAACGAGAAAACTAGAGCCGTAACATGCTCCGTACTGGGAGACCCCAACCGTACCATACTACTACCGATAGTACGGCAGTATGGCACAGTACGGCCGCACCACCTTTACGGTTTAGAGATGCCGCGGACACCCCCCCCCCCCCCGTGCCGTGCTGACTCCGTCGCCGTGCCGTGAAACACGTAAAACGGCAAGGCAAAGCCGACATCTTTAGTACGGTTGCCGACCATTAAGCCTTACAAGTCGGTCCACACGTTTGCTTGTTTTCGTCCGACAAACGGACTGAACTGCGAGACTTGCCCTCTTTATGACGACGTAGTCACGTCATAAATATGCATTCCGCTCGTGGGCGAGCCGCGGTTGTTAAGCACTCCGCTGGCTCGAGGGAGGATTCGGGTTTTGGTGAGAATCGATACCTCCAAGTGGGATAGTTAAACAGTGAATTCGAGGCAGACGTCACGCCGTTCCGCGGCCACACCTTGCTGGCTGATTGTGAGACGCCGGATGGGAAGAAGTATATTTTTGTTTCGCTTTTGTTTTATGAGCCCGATGACGGAAACACTGACGCGTGCTGAGGTGGCTCTTTTCGAGCACTATTCGCGGCCAATAGCGCCAATTTGGCGTATGCTTTTAAATCACGTTATCCCCGGTACTCGATGTGCAACGTGTACGTTTTGGGTTGTTTAATCGCGGGGTACGCCAAGCATTACGTGAAAAATGAACTTTAAGCGAACGCGCTAAGACCCTCCACCGCCATTAGTTTAAGGGAATTTTCGGGCGCTTCCTAGTGGTGCCTGTTGGGGGGGGGGGCTTTAAATAAGAGCTTGTTTGATCGAATAGAGGCGGAATGCGCGCGACTACACTCACGCCCTAAACACTACTCTATGTTTTCCGGTCAGCATTGTTTAAGTTTGTAACTTGCTTTGGTTTGCTGTAAAAACCTGACAATGTCAGGTTTTACATGAGGCGTAGTAACGTCATGGTACTCTAGCTAAAACGCGATTTCAAGGTGAAATTAAATGAAAGTGAGATAAGTGTCGATAAGAAATTATGGTTCCAGTGAGGTGAAGCAAGAGATTTTCGCGAAGAAGCGAAAATTCCTTGCGTCACTCTACTCCACTTCAGATCGCTTCAGCGAACTTCAGTGAAGTTAAGTACTTCAGTGAAACAGTGCCGGTCAGCAAGTTTGTTGTCTACGTACGCTATACCGCTTTAGCAAATTTCAACATTCGTAGTCCGTGTTCTTTGACACAGCGTGTAGTCCGCATACCCTCGAACGCAAGGTAAACCCGCGTGGTTGGTACCGACGTAGCTTCGACGGCTTATGGCCGTGATCACTTTCGAAAATCCCCTCGTTGGCAAGTGCGTGTGATCTTTAGCGCCCCGCATGCGAAACACCCCCATTTCGCATCGATCGCGTTGCGCATCTGGCCGGGTGGAGCGTGTTTTACTGGGCCATTCAGCCACTATTTGGCAGTTTCGAGTGTCAGCGAGCCTATAACGGATGCGGATAATCCCGCCCGTATCCTGTTCGTAAACACTTCCGTTCCAAACGCGCATGTTCCCGCCTATGCCTGCTGCGATGGCTCGGTTCTACGAAAACCGTTCGAATCAAAAAACTGGAAGCCTTTTGAACCCTCACAGGGCTCCTCATCGATCGCTAGTCCGCCTAGAGATTGCTGACAGCGACAAATGCCGTTATCGTTCTTCGACTGTGCCGAGTTGCCCAAACCTTGAACTTACCTATCGTCTTCTCTTGCATACGAAGCCTGATTTTGTGATATTTCGTCGGCGGTACCCCAAAAGCTGCCTTTCTCGACGTTAGTGATTGCTCATTCTTACGAGCTTCAGCTGAGCATTTTCTCGATCTCACACTTTCCACTGGCCTAGACGCCTTTGAACGGTTCCGTCTGCCGCCAGGTCGCTTTCCGCGTCTCGCAGGCGGCAGCGCCACATGGGACGCAGACAGCGTGCGTGCAAGCGGTGTTAGTCAGTGATAGCTGCCGACGCGTCTCCTTCCCGGCTGCTGCGTCGCTTGTTTATTTCTTCGTTCGTCGGCGGACAAGCTGACGCGTCTTCGCCGGGTCGCTTGCACCGACCTTTATGCATAATAAATGTTTCCTGTTGCTGAGTGTTCCGCGTTCCTGAGCAATTTCTGCCGTTTTCGGCGATTCCGATTGGATCAACAATGCACGTGTCGTTCAGGATGTCCGCTTATTTGCTCAATCTCTAAATCAATCCTAGGTGAATTTTGGTTGTTTACGTAAATTAACTGAACCATTTTCGGGTCTAAGGAACTAGCTAGAACTAAGGGACACGTAAACCTTGGAAGCGGGTCACTTGCATCGACCTTTTTGCATAATAATGTTTCCTGTTCTTGAGTATTCCGCGTTCCTGAGCAATTCTTGCTGCTTTTCGCTTGTTGTGGACTGTCGAATTTTTGGATATTTTAAGAGAAACGCATGCGTGATCTGGTCCACGTATTTTGCTCAATCTTTGTTAAGCTCGGTTTAAGTGAAATGATGGAATGCGATATTTCTTTCGGCGGGCGATTCCGTTCTTAGCCGATAAGCGTTTTAAGAATCCGAAATGGGCTAAAATAGGAATAACAAAAATATATAAAATAATAAATAAAAAATTCCTAAAAAAATTTTGCGGTTCGTCGACCAGGGTTCAAGTACGACTACGATGGTCAAACTTTCGTCTTCTATGTGGCTAAATTGCGGAGTTAAGACGATATTTAACAGCAGCGCAATTAG
>JNEY01000589.1:7147-41070 GCA_020875895.1 Aphelenchus avenae | reverse complement strand
GCTTGGAATAAGCAATTTTAACCCTAAAATTTCGTTGGTATCGCCTGCGGCGGGCCATTTTATGACCTTTCCCTGCTTCCGATTTTCGTCCCCGCATGCTGGCAAACGCGATCCACTGAAATTCCGGAATTCACACTAGGTAAAACGACCTAAAAAGTGCTTTGGGGGGGGGGGGTAAAAAAGTGCTTTGTTGGTTAACATAATTTCTGGACGTTCCCTAAGGGCGACTGCGGATGCAAGAATGGGTGTAGGGCAGGACGCTATGGCAGTGAAAAGGCTTCTACAGTTTCGTTTGTGCCACCTGCGACGGGCATTTATCTTCAGTAATCGATGCTGCTAACACGATGTCCACGGCTCTTAAGAAATCTATTCCGGCACAGAATTCGCAATAAAAGGGCGACTTCGGAGGAAAGTCGCCTCCGTTCCGGACACCCATGGACCCTACCCTAGCGTCGGCCCTTCAGAGATGCCCACTGGACGTTCTCCGCCCATGTCATCCACCTGCGCGAGGATGTGCTCGGATTAATGACAGCTTATAAGATTGCATTCCGCGCTCGCCCGGACGCTGAAGGCCAAACCAGCCGGAAACCGGAAGGGAAAGTGACACCGCGCGCGGCGGTCACTCGACCGTTTAGGACGTTCGTCACTCACGCGGCGCTCCATTAGCCGGCGCTGTCCACGCGGACGTTCGCCGCGCGGCAAAGCTCTCGGGCATAAAAAATCGCTCTCGGATGGCCATCAGGTTTCCATGGATTCGTGGGTGCACGCGATGGGCGGATGCCACTGGTTCTGCCCGCACGCGAGCGCGCAGTAATTGTGCCTTCGCGTGATTTTGACGCGCTAAGTGAGCGTCCATAAAAGACCAAATGGAGCGAATCGCCGCTGGGAACGTATGGCGCTTTTTGCAAAATTTAAGCCGGATGCCAGTCCATTCGACTGGGACGTTCATATTTCCGAGGTGAGAGGATCACTCGGTCTGATGCCCTCAGGGGATAACGCGAGAAGGAGTTCATTCTTTAAAATTAAAATATGCTGTGGCGGACCTGGAATAAAGATCAAACGATACAGGCGGTACGGCCGTACCGTGTACATTTGGGATGGGGCACGATACGGGTGGTCTGGAAAGTTCGGAGCACGGTACGGCCCCAGTTTTTCCGATATCTATCACCGTACACGGTACGGAGTACGGCACAGGCTGCCGGTTGCCGGTCTTTAGTCGGGAGGAGCTCTTTGGCGAATAAAAATGCTACTTGAACCGGGTAGTCAGCGCCAGCAGCCGAGCTCAGTCTTTCAAGGAAAGAATGAGGTGTATACAGGTACAACGCATGGGGTTTTTAGAATCAGTTGCGACCACCGCCCTCAAAATGAAGCGGATCATTTCATAAAAGCCCAATGACCATGTGAGGAGCAGCTCCCAGCTTTCACAGTGGAAGCCGCACAGGACCATTGGTCGAGTCTGTTCAAACTTCTCAGCTCGACGTCAAACAGTCAGCATTTCTCAACAAACGGCTCAGCTGGGCTGGACGCCCTTGAGGTCCGGAACAGATTCCGATCTGAATCCAGGGCTAAAAACAGACTCTGAGCCGTTTCCTATTACGATTCCCGTCCAGTTCTCAGTTCAGCTTCAGCTCTCTGGGTCTATCAGCTTAAGGTTTCCTCAGTAAACTAGCTCAGTACTGAGTAGAGGGGCTCTATCTTCTTTGTTGTATGGAACAGTTCAACCTGCGTAGCTGAAGGAGCTCATCCTTCATGGACCGTATTCTCCCAGAAATTATGGCAACACCACAAAACCGTTTTATTCCCCCCCCCCCTTGTGGGATATGACCCTCTCAAAAGTGCGCTTGTAATTCCGTGCACTGGACAACAGAACTAAAAGCACAGAAAGGGCAAAAGTCGCGGCACGGGCGACACCAGCGAAAGTACTAGAAAGTTTGACAAGTATGGTAAAAATTCGCTCTGGCGGAGCATAGCGACGGGTCATTTTGCCCAGTGCTTTTGTTCATTGGACACCCATCGAGACCCCCTAGCACTTCACCACATGGACATATGTGGACTCTGCCCTGGACTCCTCCACCCCATGTGGTGATCACATAATTTCTGGATATGTTTAAAAGTATTTCTAAGACTTTTTGGAGAACTCTGTGCAGTTTATTAGTACAACTCTTGCCCCACCTTCCAAAACGTCCCTGCACGCAGATCAATCACGCCGGACGCATCAAGTGCAGGCGGCCGAAGGGTGCGATGCATGTCCACGACGGGCCTTCGCATTGTTTTCGCTTCCTAGTTAACGCATACACACCGGTCGGTCGTTCGCGGTGATAACTATTGCCGCCGCCCTTGCGGGTCCTGGAGCCCTCGCATGGGCGCTGAGGACAGCTGCCCGCCCGGCGGGTGGGTTTGAGCTGGGCTATTCTCAGCCCACCACGGTGGACCTCCGGCGGATCACCGCCGGAGGTCCGCCGTGGATCCGGCGGCTGCTACTGCAGGCGCTCGTGGAGCGCTCCTCATGGCCACAGGTGGGCAGCGACGAGGAGGAATTCGCTCTCGGGTGGCGCGGCTCTCGGCGGCCCGCACTTACCTCTTGTTTGCAGCTCTTCTCGGCTCAAGTCCACCGCCGCCGCCGGTGATCCGCAAAGACGTAAGGGACGCATGCGGCGGACGCCTTTTTACAACAATCAATGGATGGGTACCTCACCCCCCATCCGAGCTTGCTCTCTGCGGTTCCGGCTCCCGGCGGTCATTCTGCTATTGTTTCTGTACGAATTCCGTTAATGACGATTGACCTTAATTATGACGCTTAGTGTTGGTGCTAATTTGAGCTAATTGGCGACTGCTTATTTCACTTAGCTAATGCCCGTAAAATCTTCCGTTCCATGGCTAAAATAGACATTTACAATATCTGATTTTTATGCGAAGGCCAAGGAAGCTTTTGTAGACGAAAAATTTCGAAAAATTAGTCCTGGATGTAGCTTACTTATGACTTTGAACTGTCAAAATGCATAAACTTTGTCGTCCTTAGCATGTATTTTTCATTGTATTGGCCCACTTTTTCACTGGTTTTAACGCAAACCCCCATCAGCTATCCTTGTCGTACACTGGTAAGAGTTTAACAGAGCTAAAGCATGCTTTCTATGGCTGGGGAATCTTCGGCTTTGATTTTCGGTGTATTTTTTGCCTTCGGTCTTCGTTCTTCGGTTTCGGTCAAATTGACCGAAAGAACCGAAGGTTTTCGATGGTTTTCTCAGTCTCGACGCAGGCGATACCAACCGAATTTTAGCCGAGTGACATTTATAGTGAAATTTTGCTCTCGTTGCGTCTAGTCACGGGCCATACCGGTTCACGTGAGCATCATATATTTTCTGGGCGCTTCCAATGAACGTTTTTCACAGCTTCGGCTTCGATCTTCCTGTTTTCTTCGGCTTCGGTTTTAAATTTTACCTTCGGTTCGCCTTCGGTCCCGGAACCAATGGGTCCCCAGTCCTAGTCCAGGGCTGAGGGTCTCGGTCTCGGTCTCGAAAACCGAGACTCTCGGGGGATCCGGTCTCGGTCTCGGTCTCGGTCTCGGTCATGAGAAAAAGAAAAGGTCAAAATGGCCCGCCGCTAGGCACCGACCTACGAAATTTTCACTATATTTCTCTAAATTCCATCCAAAATTTCGTTGGTGTCGCCTGCGGCGGGCCAGTATTAGCCGAATTTTTTCCATTTTTGACCGCGGTGGGGCGATTTTGGGCCCAAAAATATTTCAAGTCTCGGTCTCGATCATGAGTCTGGTCTCGGTCCCGCTCTCGGTCTTGGTCTTCAGAATTTTATCCCCCAGTCCTGCCCTAGTCCATGTGGCGACACCATGCGGCGTTCCTCACATAGCCCGCTAAGATTCCGCACTTTATCCTAACGTGAAGAACTGTGGGATTTAACGTAACGTAAAAAGCCCACACGCTTTCTGGAACTATGCCGAGTTCATCAGTCGTTCAGCACATCGTTAGCATCGCTAATTACCGCTTCGCTATATGCTCGTGATTATGGCTTCGTTCGATGACGCCTGTTCAAAACAAGTCGCTTAGTCTTCACACTTTCGCGGATGACTGACGTCGTTTTGCGCTACCACATGAGTTACATCCCTGCGTCCACCTTCACTTGCGTACTTCCGTGTCGGCTCACATCATCACATAGTGATCGCTTTCACGACACCGTTTAAATTGCAGGTATGGACGGCGTCCTGTGGCTGCTGGCCTCGTGGGCCATCGTCGCCGCCATCTGCTACTTCATCGTGGGTAAACTCGGGCGCGGAGACGCGCTACCGGCGTCAGATGGTGGACCACGCTCCGAAAACGCGATTCTGCTCGGCGCGAATCCGTCAGCTGGGTAGGTTCTACTTGGATATTTATTGCGTTAGCCTAAACTAAATGACATAAACGTTGGCGAAATTACAAACGAAGCTGCTTCACAATGCGTTCCGTCCACGGTAAAGCTGAGCTGCTCCATCAGGCTGCCCCACAGTTCCGTCCATTTAATAATAAAAAATATCGGTTTCTGGAATGCCTGAGCCTCAGCCCAATCGTTACAGCGTAGGCAGCATCCTAAGCCTTAGTAGAGCGACTAAGCTCTAGAGTAATGGGGATTCAGGCCTAGAGCTAGAGAGCTTGAAGGACTAATCTCTAGAGCTAGGGACTAAGGTAGATACGCAGGCGGCGTGCGCTATTTTTCCAGTTTCATGGGGACGGAACTGTGAGAGACTTGGGGTGCTTCATTGTGAGCGCTTCATGAGACTGCGTGGTCGTCGATGGAATTTCCGGATAATAAATGTGACTTGTCCGTTTTACCACATTGTCATTAATTACCGTGCTTCTAATCCTCTTAGGTAACTACCTAACACAATTAGTACTGCAAGTAAATGGCTTTTGCACAAAGCTCTTTTTAGAGGGCGAAGCGAATGGCTCAACGAGACGTTATCGTGGCTATGGAGCAACAACGCGTTCTCGCCAGCGATGACGACGATTCTCATTCGCTCGCTGAACGATTCTGCGAAGAAGCTGGCATCGGTACGGGCCCTCTTTTGAAAAGCCATCACAGTGACCTCTCTAGGACGAAAGTGAAATCCTCTTCGAAGAGGGAAAGACCGAGAGTGCGCCCGTGAAGATGGCGCCGACCTTCACCGAAATCCGAGCGGCACAGGGACCGAAGGGACACTTGGTAGGTTAGTCTCGGGCGTATTTTGCGACCGTCAAAAATTCAGCCTAAAAATATCGCACAACGGTAAAAAACCATGCATTACGCAGTGTATTTTTCTACGGTTGTTGGAGATTTTTGAAACTTTTATGGAACAATATAGCGCTTAAAACTGAGGAGTTTAGCAAGTAGGCCCAGTTTTTGAAAAGTTGGTCTGGTTTTGGGAAATTTCTATGTGGATGGCTATTTTCCAGTCTTCGCCCTTAAATTCATCCGCTTTTTCAAAACGCCACAAAAATAGATGTCGATGAAAAAACGAATCCGCTATTCCAGCAACAAAATCGGGGGAAAACGGGCATCCATCGTGGTTTTATCTAGTCAAGGAGAGTCTCTTCGTCGTGTTGAACTTGTGCTGAATTTCTTGTTGTAGCCTAATGCCGTTTGCAGAGCGTCAAAGCGAACATGCACATCCCGTCCGTGGACGCAAAACTCATCACGTCTCAGCGCCAGAACGGACGCATGGTAGTGTCCAATCTGGAGGCCGTCATTAGCGACGTCCGAGGGGAGATCGAGCTGCGACTAGCGCAAATTGCGGACGAGATTTACCTGATGAGCTGCTTCAGCGGACGGCCGTCGATGAACGTGACCGTGGTCAACAAGGAGAGCCATCAGGTGAGTTAAGGATCTGGATCGCAAGTGGGTTAAGCCACTCCGCTTTGGGAAGACTGAGCCGCCGGAAATTATCATGTGAGCTGAAGCGATAGGATTTCTCCGACAAAAAGGGTTAGATTTCCCGCCAGGGAGGTTGGACTTCTCCGAGAGCTGGCATGGGCGTCTCCTATAATACTACCGAGTAAACACAAAACTGGATGGGCTTCTCCTGCAAAGTGGGATGGGCTGCTCCGCAAAAGGGCTGGGCTTCTCCGCAAAGTGGGATGGGCTTCTCCGCAAAGTGCAATGGGCTTCTCCGAGAAAGGGACGGGCTTCTCCGCAAAATAGGATGGCTTCTCCGCAAAGTGGGATGGGCTTCTCCGCAAAGTGGGATGGGCTTCTCCGCAAAGTGCAATGGGCTTCTCCGAGAAAGGGACGGGCTTCTCCGCAAAATAGGATGGGCTTCTCCGCAAATTGGGATGGGCTTCTCCGCAAAGTGGGATGGGCTTCGCCGAAAAATGTGATGGGCTTCTCCGCAAGTAGGATGAGCTTCTTGGAATTTTCCACAAACCCTGACGTACGTGTTCTTAATGTAGGGTCCTCTACCCTCGTCGAAAATCTTGCAAATGGTAATCCGCAAGACTGACCTTTTACAATTCAGCCCGTCGACCTTATTGCCGCGGAGGACCATATTCGCAAGTGCATCCTGTCCTGCGTCGTAAACTTCAACCTCAACGAATGCGTCCCCCATCATGGGCCGGCTCACAGCTACTCCGAGGACTATCCGCCGCATCAGCCTAGCGTCAGCATGGTGCGCTACTTGAGCGACGCCCAGCGGAATGAGCCTCGACCTCGCCAAGATCCGAGGAGCGTCCCGAACAAGCTGCAAATTAGCATCATTCGTGCGCAGCGTCTCGGCGAGAACGACGAGGCTGTGCACCACCCGTACGTGTGCATCGAGATGGACGAGCCGGCGCAGAAGTTCACCACCCAGCATAGCGTCAACAACCGGCCGTACTGGGAGGAGACGTTCGATTTGTAAGTTGTCCCTCGGACCTCTTATTAGTCTCATTTGTCTATGGGAAATGAAAACCATCGAAAGCTTGAAAAGTTTCCAGACATAATTTTTGCGTAAGGTTCTCGATCCGGAACGACAGCAGCACGAGTATGAGTACCGAAAAGCTAGCCCCGGAAGTCTGCCGACGTAAGTAGGAGCATGAGTGAGAGAAAGAGCGTGCGCAGCACCGGTCCGGTTAGTAAGGAGAACGAGGAGCACATAAATTAGACGTATAAAATGGATAGAATAAACCAGAGGTAAGCTGGCTGAGCAAAGCAGTACCTATGAGATGTAGGTTAAGAAGCATCAAATAGAGGGCGGGAATCATGAGGCCGAAAGAGACGAGCATCTTAAGCCGAAGAGTTGTCGGGCTTCTCGGATCATTACAGGTAGCAGATGCTAACTAAACGTTTACAAAAATGCATGCAGAGTGACATGTTTTACGCACGCATGCGTGTCCTCATGCGTACCAAGCCTACCGTACGGTACATGATGCAGGAAAATCCGGACGTCATACAACGTTGCGCATAATCCAGACGTCAGCATCCGTCCTAAGCTTCCGCATACGGAAGCATGCAGCTTGCACGTGCATGCGTGCAGGCGCATGCGTGGTATACTGGAATGCTGGTAGGTATACGCGTGTGCTCTAGCCCACAAGGCGCTACGGAAACCGCTGTAGACAGTCTACAACAGTCAACAAAGCTCGGACCAGCCAGCCAGAGCAAAACAGTAGTAGCATAGGCCTCAGATTCGGTTCGCACTGCCGATTATCTGATCCCCAACGTTCGCTTTTTGCATGAATCATTATCGTCTTTAGCAACCTGAACCCGGCGAGTGACGAGGTCCTCTTCGAGATCTACGATGCCGGTGAGGACGGAATCATCCTCGACGAGCCGAAGTTCCTCGGCCTCGCCATTGTCGGGCTCAGCGAGCTGAAGCAAGCTCCGGAACCAGTGCATCACCTTCGGCTCCAGGGCCGGCCGTACAAGAACGACAACGTGTCCGGGGTGCTCACCATTGAGGTAGGAGAAGCTCAGAAATTAAAAAACTATGCATAAACTTCGTTTGCTTGTAGTACTTTTTATTTTATGCAAAGCGTTTTATAATTTTAACTAATTTTTAAATTATGTACTGAAAACAAATATTAGTCCATCATGCAGAATAAGACGACAATAAATAAATTTTAGGATAATGTTTTTTTGAATAAAACATATCCGTACTATTTGCACAACTTCCTTTAGTGCCGCTTCTACCACGACCCGTCGGTGCCAGTGATCGGCAAGGAGAGCCAGACCGTCGTTCTCCACCAGCCCGACGGCTCTCGCATCAGCGACAAGGAGACACTGGACCGCAGATTCGTCTATGATCCGCACGACAACATGGAGAACTTCAGTCCGATCCCTACCAAGACCACCACCGTTACAGTCAAGGTACGCTTCTAATACGGTGGAGCTGCTCGGTTGAATTCTCCGCTGAGCTCGTGGTAGGATGGAATGCCTTGCAGACGTTCATGCCACGTGCATTCGCTTGCCGTAGAAGGTTAGGCTACTCCAGCGAGCAAGTTGTACCGCTCCATCATGGCAGGTTGAGATGCTTCGATTTGGAGACTCAGCGGCTTTAACAATCTAGTTTAACCGCGCTATTATGTAAGATTAAGCAGCTCTATCATAAGGGTTCCTCTTAAAGACCGGCAGTCGGCATCCGGACCGTACTGACCCATCCCGTACGGTGTTCCGTACCGTAAGGCCCACCCCGTACCATACTCGTACAGTACAGTACGGTATGGCAGTGCCGGCCTTGATACGGTACAGTACGGTACTAGTACGGGTCGCCTTAGTGCTAGATATCGAGAACACTGGAGCCGTACCGTACTCTACTACGGTACGGCTCCATTACTGCCCTAGAAGCCGGACCGGCTGGCCCTACCCGTACCGTACTCCGTACTTGACAGTAAGGCAGCACGGTACGGTGCGCCCGTATAATATATACGGCTGCCGACCTTTAGTTCAGCCCTTGCAACAAGCAAGCTACCTAAGCTGCTCCACCTTGGAGGTTGAGCAGCTTTACTAGGCACACTTTCACTGTAACTTTTAGACATTCAAGCAGGAACCGACCGAGCCTCCGACCGTCTCCTCTGTGCACCAGTCGCAGGAGAATTTCCACGCTCCTTTCCTGTCGCACCCCTCGCCGCAGTCGCATTCGCAGTCACTAACTCAATCCCCGCCGAGCTCCGATTGGAACCATGCGGAGAACAACGTCTCTCCGAACCCTCCGGACACGGTCAACTTCGAGCCCGACGGCAGAGAGCACCGAGAGCAGTGGCTAACTCCGCAAAATTCCACTCAGCAAGCGGAGCCGCCGAAGCCGCCGTACAGTCCGGATGAGTACCCCTATGGACCTCCGGAGCGCAAGGAGCAGGCCTATCCGGATTATGATCGGCTGTTCGAGGAGAATGCGGCCACGGCCACGACGGAGAGTGAGCGACAGCCGAGAGGTACGATCTAGGGCTGGGGAACCCACGGGTCGCGTACCGATTCCGATTCCGAAAATTTAAAACCGATCCCGAATCCTAAAAAACACAGGTTTACGATCCCGATTCCGATTCTTCCCAGGTTAACTGCGCAGGACCTCCTGTAAAGAGCGCCCAAAATGAAGTTGCCCGCCGCTAGGCGCGGACAGAGCAAATTTCTACTAAAAATGCCGACTTTACGTCAAAAATTTCGTTTTTATCGCCTGCGGCGAGCTCGAGAAAATAAACGACAGGAATCGTTCGTCTGGACCGGTTCCGACCCCGATTCCTCCAAAAAAACACCGATTTCCGGTCCCGATTCCGATCCTTTCTCAGCCCTCGTATGAGCATACAGGAAGAAGCTTTGCAACATGCAGTATGCAACTTATTTATGACATGGGACGGAGCGCAATGTGCCGAGTTCCTTCAGGAAATATTTCCTGAAGTGCTTGCGCACGTCTACAAATTGTTCTGCAGTCGACGCGCTTAATTTATGCGCATTGCGTAAAGGTGACCTGCGCAGATTGTGCAACTCTTCAAGAATATCTATCCTATCTACCAGAAATAAGCAAAATTGAGGTTCTCGACTGAGCTTCACTTGAGCTGTGCAATTTGCAACGCTGAAATTAACAGTCTCAGTTTGTCCAACTTCGCAAGGTTGCCATCGAAACTAATAAAAAAAAAGCACAACGCGCGCAGCTTGACTTTCTGACCTGAACATGCGATTGGCTTGCGCGTCCTAACAAAAGAGCGCAGTTTGTTCTAAGTGTTAGAGGTTCTTTGAAGTATTTGGAAGATCAAAAGTGTGTTTTTTGTAGCAAAAATTTAATAACACCCGTGGTGGTGTTTTATGATCTCAAATTATTGTATTTTCTGATTCATATGCCTGAGTTATGTGGATTCTCAATGGCCCCCGCTTTCACGAGGGCTGCCAAAAATTCACTCTTCGGGTCCGCATGAGGGGACCCTTGAGCGTGTGGTTACCGCTTGCGGTAAGCACACTTTAAGCCGACCGCCGCCGAAGAACCGCCACCGCCAGCCACCACCGATTTCAGTGCTTATGTGGCAGCACGTCGGTGGCTGAAATGTGGCGGAGCCGCCGGGTGCGAACGGTGGCGAGACGCGATCGTGTTTGTGTTCATATCCGGATGATTTCCATAAGACCCTCCACTGCAGACCAGATCCTTCCATCGGTCGGCTTGCATCGGGAAGCGCAGGGGTAAGACGATCCGAAATTTATGAGCTTTTGGTTGCGAAACGCACCGCCGCTGCGGCGACGCTTCGGGAAAAGGCAAGACTGCGGGAAGAGCGCGCTTGATTCCGCTCATTTCCCTCGATGCACGCGGCGCGTGGACTGCCGTCGTGAGAGCGCTAGGCGCATAATAGACTGAATAGAGAGTGGGCCACATGACTTTATCTTACATTGAAAAAAAGAATTTGCAAAAGCAAAGGGCAAGTAGTGCACATGGGTCAACCACTGTCTTGGTCTACAGCAAAAAAAGCCCAAACAATAATTTAGTTTTTCCAAGAATAATTTAAAAAATTAAAATAAAAAACAAAATTTCTATTTTTCCCCAAAGCACAAACACGGAACCGATTATACCTATTGTACGTTTCGACGATAACCGTCAACTAGCGCCGTCTTAGATCGAGAACGTCGCAAGAACTATGGCGAGAAGCGGGACCGGTCCTTCTTCGGAGAGCTCGCGGATCGCCTGCGAGGACGCTCGAGGTCGAAGCAGCGTGCAAAGAGCCTCGACGAGCACAACCCGGTGCTGGAGGAGGCCGTCTCCATGCCGCCGTCGAGGGACCAGTCGAGGACGCGAGACACAATTAGTAAGACATAGGCACTGTTTCCCACGAAGTGAGTCTTTGCCCGAGCGAAGTGAAGTGAAAATGAAGTAAGGTCAACTTCACTTCACATTTCGTTCACTTCAACGAAACAGTGGACATAGGGCGATATCCAGAACGCCTAGTTTCGCTCCAAGGGGCATTTTCCACAGAATTTTTTTTTTAAATTGTCGCGAACGTAGGGGTCACTCTGCCTAGGTCTGTATTGCTTTATTCCATACAAATATAGGGCAGCTGTTGAGGGCGCTATTCTCCAAGCGACTGCTTGTTTTTTCTAAGCTCCTATGCTGAACATGTTGTAATGGCCGCGCTAGGCGATAAGGAATGCTGGAAAAGTCGATGCTAAAGGATCCCGAGGGGACCTGACTGTTTTAGCGCGTCCGAACCAACACACAGGCTCTGCGACGTCGATCCCGGACAGTACCGCGTGGCCGAAGGACACGACGCCGAGCACACTTGTACTCGAGGTGGGACGCCCGGACGCGCCGAAAAGGTAATCCAAAGTTCACCTTGAACAATTTTCCAACCAACAGTCGAAGTCGATAAAGTTGGAACTCCTCCGATATTAGCAAAATCCTTCCCCCCTCCTAACGAAAGTCTCCTCGACCGTTACGTATACGTGAATCCCTAAATCCTTGACTTGAAGCCGGGCTCTTCAGGTATTACTACATCCCACCGGCGGTCGCGAACGACCCCACCGTGATCAGTCTGATGCGACGCGGGAAGAAGCTGCATATGCACAACGACCACACCTTCGTCGCGGTAAAACCCGCCGGGTAGGCTCTCTAAGAGTGGGCGAAGTAAATGAACGACGCTTTGTAGGAGAGTGACGTGCAACGTGTGCAGCAAGCGAGTCTCGGGCAATTTCATGAAGCAGGCCTACCAGTGCAGAGGTACGTTCCAACGCTGTGCAGAACAGAAGGGAGAATGGACCGGTACAGGTCACTGGAGATCGGAATGGAACGGGAACGGAACCGACTAAGGAAAACCGTTCTCTCCGTTCTTAAAATACGTTTTGTGCGTGTTCCGGAGACGAATACCGACATGGAGCGCCCCCATATATCCGACAAGTAAACTCACAGAAGCTACCCTAACCCTGGCATATGCTTATGATGCGGTGAAAGCGTATTTTTATTCATTTTCAGAAAAGAACTGTTTTGCGCCGTTTGAAAAGAGATGTTCGGAATGGAACCGCGTAGAAAAGGGTCATTTGAGAACGGAACGGAAGGGAAGTTTCGGCACTACCTCCCAGCCCTAGTAATTCGATGCCCGTCACGATAACGCCCTAAACGGAGCCGAGAAAGTGCCACCATGGAAGTAGTGACTGAAGGTGTCTCTGTCTGTCCAACAGTAACGATCGGCAACCGGTACCGTACTCCGTACCATACTGACCCCCGCCGTACCGTACTCCGTACCGTACGGTACGGCAACACGAGCCACAATGATGTACGTACGGTACTAGTACAGGCCGTACTAGTGCTAAATATCGAGAAATCTGGAGCCGTACCGTACTCAGTACTATCCGACATTACGCGTACCGTGTGCCCTAATGTCCTGACCCAGCCGTGCCGTACTCCTTACCGATATTACGATAGTCCGATGCGGTGCGGGCCTACCACCTGTACGGTTGCCGACCTTGCGCTACGCACACTAGCTCTTGGTACGACACACGGAGTGAATTACATATGGTGGTATAAAATACGGTTGAGAACAGCACTCCAAATAAGGGTACCGTTGGCAGTACCATACCGTGCCCTCCATACTGTCCTTCCAGTCGCGTCCACTGTACGAAGCTTAATGCGTTTGAAACGTGGCTGTACTAAAACTTACGAGTACGGTACTGACTAGTGATAGGGGTACAGTACGGAGGTGAAATAAAAGTTTCAAATGGGGGAGGGGTCCAAGCGACCAAGCGAAAAATCGTACCGTCCAAACTCCGTCGACAATGGCTCGTTTAGACTGTCGTCTAGTGAGCCACAAGGCGTGCCACACGCGGACGCGCCACCCCTGCCCGCAGAGCCACGTCAACGAACTCGTTATGTAAGTCCCCGTCGACGCTGACATATGAGTACCGAAGCTCGATTTTAGCCACAACGACGTGAACTGGGCGGAGTTTATCGGCAAGTATCAGGTCGGAGAATTCATCTCCGAGGACAACCTATAGCGGAGGACGCCAGTGAATCCATTGCCAAAATATTGCCAGTTTTCTTGAAGAGTAATAAGTATTTTCATGACCGCGATCAAAGTAAAGATATTTCCGACAACGCTCTGATCCACGGCGATACTGCCCAGTGAGGCGACCGAGCTGTCCAATAACGCTGATGATCCGTGCTGTCCGAGTTCGTTTATCCTAGTTGTCCGGGTTTACTCATTCGAGCTACCGATTCCGATCATCCGAGCTATTCCAGTCCACTTATCCAAGCTGTCCGAGCTTGTTGGTCTGAGTGGACTAGATTCGCTCGGAGGAAGTGCTTGGCCCGATCATCCAAGCCCGTCGAGTCTGATCATCCGAGCAAGTTCGTCCCGAAAACCCGAGCTCTCCGATCCACCGTTTCCACTAACGTACCTAGTAAAAGCGTCGGTGCACTCATCCGAGCTGGCCCGATGCAATCATCCGAGCTATGTGCATCAGCTCATTTCCGAGCCAGCGACCTTTGCAGGAACCGCGGTGAAATCCAAGAAATTTATTCGCATATGCTTTCATAAACCACTGCATTTAAAGACGAAAAAAAGACTCGAGCGAACATCCAAATACTACATGGTTCGTATCACAGCAATGCGCTAGTACCAAAACATTTACGGCCACTAAACAGGACAACCGAAATCGCAACAGCTCGGTAAGCGATAAGTGAACGTGCAGTGCTTAACGATGCGACCAGGGCGCGGACCTCACTTTTTGGATGGACGGAGGGCGCGGCTCGAAAGAGTGGGAGGAGGAAGGAGGGCACGGCTAAGAGGAGGGGGATTGCAGAGGAGGGTGAGGGCGTGACCTCTAGAGGGCACGTCTGGACACTACACTAAGTAGGTAACCATGCAAAAACGAATCAGGCAATGTATTTGATCGACAGATTGAGCTCAGCTCTTCCCGTCCTTCTCCGGTCCGTCCATGACGTTGAGCTTCCCGATCCGGATTCGGAGTGGATTCGGCTTGCGAGTGTCCTGAAGGAAATTCGGTTTAGTAAATGTCAGTGCAAACCGAACGTACCACGACGTGAATGTCGCTGTCCTCGACGCAAATGTCCAGCGCGGGCGGCGGCTGGTTACCGGTCTCGTGGAACTGGACAAACGGGCCCAAGTGCGAGACGACTTCGTCGGTCAGCGACGCTTTTAGGCCGTTGATCCAGACCTAAACAGAGCCGCTAAGAAGTTTAGTGAATGGCGAAGAGATTCTCTATATCATCTCGCTTGCGCAGCCCCCCGTACCGCACTGCCGTACTATTGGTATGGATTACGGTACGGGTGGGGCCACTACGGTACGAGTACGGCACGGATGCAGTCTTCTCGATATTTACCACTAGTAAGGCCCGTACTAGTACTGTACCGTACTGGGGGGTATAATGCCGTACAGTACCGTACTGTACCGCTCGTCAACATGACGTGCGCAGTAAGTGTAAGTTGGAAGAACTGTCCAAAGTGCGCGCAGCTTAATCCGAGCACACCCAGCAGAAGCCGAAATAACATGCTCAAATTAGCAGATTAAGCTGGTATGCATAAGCGCACTGCTGCGCCGTTGTTGCTCAACATGGAGCAAATCAAGCTTGCTGCCAAAAGGACTCCATTTTGGCAACAAATTTGTACCACGGCTAATTACGTCTTCGACTCTTAGCATTTCTTTACCTGAACGGACGTCTCCTGCTTCTCCGTGACGACCTCCGCTCGAACGTTGGGTTGGCTCAGCCCCTTCTTAGCCTGCTCCTGTTGAGCTTGAGCGTCGAATGGCGTGGTTACTCCTCGCTCCGCGTAGACGTTTCCGCATACAGCCTTGAGCCGCTCGGTTACGTCCAACCTAAGCACGGAGCTTGCAAATTCGCATGCCTTCCACCACTTACCCGGACGCATAAACGGACACTTTGGCAAGGTCCTTGCTGGCGGCCAGCACGACGTTGACGTCGGATACCAATGCGTCCAGCACATTGACCTGAAATGGCTACGCGTCGTGGAATGTTTAATGGAAGTCGGAACCTCTTTGGAAAGGAAGCGATTCTTTTGCTTAGTGAGTCGAATGTCCTCGTCGACCATGCTGGCTTCCTCCGCGACCGTGACGACGTCTGGAAGCAGATTTATTAAACTGATGGCAAAAAGAACGTCACTTACCGCTGTTCGAGAAAATGTTCTCCTCTGCAAGTGCGGATGCGTCCAACACCAGCAGCTGCGAGTCCTCGTCGGACATGTGCGTTGCAATGGACATGGTCTCGTCGCGATTGCTCATCACTTCTGAAAAAGACATTTTGTGATTGCATTAAGCGACCGCATGCGTCCAAACGCAACTATCGAGCCTTTTGCAAGCTAATGGATACATACCGATGTCTGAAGTAGGGTATTCGAGAAAGTCCTGGTCGTTGATTCGCGATGCGGAAGACGCTTTGGACATTGGCTGCGGCGATGGGGCCAGTTTTGCGGCGGACGCATTGTGACTCGGCGTTGTGCCCACACTGTTCCCAATGTCTAAATGCGAATGCCATGCTTAGTCGATAATTACAGTACGTCGTAGACATTTACAGTAACCATTTTATGTGTACCGTAAAAGCTCTAATATAAGACGCCCGTCTTCTAATTTTCGATGGTCAAATTTTCGAGGGTTTCGTAAAAATCGTAAAGGGCCCCCCTATGGAATTTCCAAAATTTTTCTAAATTTTGGTGAGAAAAAGTTCTCGTCTAGAATGAATAGCTACGGACTACGGCCTAAAACGTGTTCTAAACATGTGTCTGTGACAAGTCAACCTTGAAATTTTTTTCGCACGTCTTATATTAGGTGCCGAACTAATATTAGAGTATGTATTAGGTATTAGAACACGTCTTATATTAGAGCTTTTACGGTATGTTGTTTCGGGAAATTTGCACATCAATAGATTAGCGATTACTGTACATAATTGCTAGTTACTGTAAATGGCAGCCCACCGAGCGCGGGCTGCAGCGGTACTGTAAATGCTACTGTAGTAGTGGCGCGTTTACTGTACTTAGTGTGACAGCATCCGTGTCGCATCTGAATGCGGTAGACGCACTAGCAAGTTAAGTCGACGACTTGAGACAATATGCCTGCAGACGCACTTGCGCACTTGCCAATTCGGTAGCAAATTTCAGACGCATTTGCAAGTCGCATGGTGGGCGTCGCACCATGCGACAAATATGGGTAAATATGGTAGGCAAGTATGGTGATCGCACTTAGACACTTCCTGGCGCACTGGCAAACTCCATGAACGTGCGAACTATTTACTCTACATTTATGTTCTGGTATTGTAACTCATGCAACTGTTCCCAAGCAGGTTAAGACCCTAGAACATTCCGCTGGACATTCTTTGTCCACTTAACGAGGCATTGTTTCTGTTGGCTCTAAGGGCAATGGTCGCACTCGACTCTCGCTGGTGGACCAATTAATTTTATAACTGCGCAAGAGGAAGCTAAGGCGAAAAGCAAACAATTCACATGCGGGTCGATACAGTTTGCGCGGCGATTCCCGCCGACTCGAGTGGACATTATTTGGACAATTTGCGCAGGCCACCGCATGTAAGCATGAGCGGGCTATCGAGGCACTCGATAATTGCTTCCATGATGGTGTAGCTGACCGTCCACCCTGTGATTTCAGATTGTGCACTCTCTGGAATGATGCGGAGCAATGCATCGCACTTACATAATTACCATACTTCTTAGCGCAGTGGTTCTAGTGGTAGCGAGCCAGTGTCCGCGGTCTGTACAGGTAAGGTTTGTTCAGACGGTGTTTACTGAACCCCATGTTGGTAGTGATCCAGGACCAGCTTTCATCGTCTGAGGGGGAAAATTATGCTTCCACGAGCAAGTTTCCACTGTCCCAGGAGCAACTTTCACGGATGCATAATGCTGCCGTGATCCATGGTCCCGTGAGTAGTTTCCACGGAATTAACGGTAGGCAACCGTAACATTACGTTATCGGCTACGTTAATAGCGCAACGGCTAACATAACGCAGGGGATCGTAACGTAAAGACTAACGTAACGAGATCGATTTCGCTAACAACGTAGCCATTGCCCGTTACGTTATATCCCGTTAGCGTAACTGAGGAGGGGGTCTAACTAACGTAACGGATAACGAACGGCACCCCACTTGCCTACTCTTACATGGAATAAAACGCCCACAGACCTATATCCGCCAATCTGGACGCCACTTATGGCCACGGCACATGAGTGGCGTCGCTGACGCAGTACACGTGCGAAATTCCGGCGGGGGGGGGGGGTAATCTACACTGTGCTCACGAGGATTAAATTTTTTATGTTCACTTTCATATAAAGAAACGTTTGCTTAGTTCCCATGCTCATGCAGTACGTCCAACCGACAACTTTTGAGCGTGTTATGTGATGGCGCCGGCTCATTAGAGGACATTCTGCAAACGCTCGGAAATGTGAGCAGCGTCATAGAGAGCCTCGTCATTGCAAACACTCCAATACCTACGGTAAGCACAACATGCAAATTGGGATGTAAAATAGGAGTCTGTTTCTAGCTCATTGATGGCGCATTCGGGGACCTACAGATCCGTCGCTTGAGCGTGCGTTACTGCGATATTGAGCTCGTGGAAGCGGACGCATTCAGCGGCCCGCTGCTGGATGTCCTAGAGAGCTTAGAAATTCATGGCAATCCGATTGAGCAGCTTCCATTCAATGCCATCATTCCACTACGGGTTCTCCGCTCTCTTACCCTGTCCAACAATGCCATCAGAGAGCTTCCGGAATACGGTTTCCTGAGGTGCAACAGTCGGCGGCATTTGCAAAGGTATGACCGATATGCAAATCACTTGCGTCTCAAAAATTAAAGCATCTTCAGACTGGACTTGAGTGGGAACAAACTTGCGCAACTGCCCACGGCTGCCTTCGTCGGTTTGGAAACCTTGGAAGCGCTGCTGTTGGATAAGAACGAATTCCAGCACATTCCATCACAAGCTCTGGAGTATCTTTCGGGATTGGAAGAGCTCTCACTGGCGGCCAACTTTATCGAGGAAGTTCGCGCAAACTCGCTTGCACTACCTAACCTCAAGAGCCTGAGCCTGGAAGTGAACAATGTAAGGTTTCCACGAAACTTGAGCAGTTTTGATGGATTACGATTAGATCCATACGATTGAAGCCAATGCCTTCACGACCACGCCTGCTCTCGCATATCTCTACCTGGGGAACAACGCTATTGCGCAACTGGCGCCGACCGTCTTGATGCCTATTAGTCGGCTCAAGGCGCTATTCCTTTCGGGCAATCCGTTGACGCGATTAGACGCACAAGGTAAGGCTGCTTAAAGGGAAAGCTTCTACTAAAGGCAGATTTGTTAAGTGCTAAAATCCGTGCCCAACCTCTCACGCCTGGAAGCGGCTGGATGTCAGATTGACGACTTGGAAGATGGAATTTTCCGAGCAGTTCCCAGCGTGCAAGTGGTCAACATGGCGCGCAATCAGATACAGCGGTATGAGCACACGTAGTGTAGCAACGCGGAAAAATGTTTACAGTAAACACACGAAGAAACACAGAAACTTTTTACAGTAAGCATACTATGTTTGCACTAAACGTACTCTGGTTTTACAGTAATAACATAGCTGTGGATCCACATCGAAAGAACTGTAATTTGGATGTTATGCTGAAATGGAAAAAGGATATTTACCTTCAATTAATTTTAGTATTCGCTCGTCGATGTTTGCCGGGTTGCCATTCTTATATTCATTGGACTTAAGCGACAACGAGGTAGTTCTAGACGCATGCGACCAACTAGACGCAGGCTCAACGTACAACTTTCAGATAACTACCGTCGAAGACTTCTCCTTCAGCAGGCTCACCCAACTAAGCCTGTTAAACTTGAGCTCCAACCAGATAGAGACGCTTCCGCCAAACACACTTTTCGACTCCTTCAAGCGGAGCAGCACTCGCGCTAGAGTGTTAATTTTGAATGGTCAGTTTGTGGACGACTTTTACAGCTAAAAAACTCCGATTAGATAACCCTTTGAACTGCGACCTCCGACTGGCGTGGCTTCGGGAGTGGCTGCGCAAGAACCCGGACGTCCAAATCACTACTCCAGGAAGCAAGCCCACTCGGTATGCTTGCTCATCTTCGGATCTGTCCGACTTACTCCTCTGGACATTAGTCCACATTTTGTCTCCCTGGACACTTTTCCAATCAATGTGTTTCCAGGTGCGCAAGGCCACCGGAACTCCAAGGAAAAGACTTGCGCTCGTTCGAACTCCACGGACAACAAAGCGCGCAAAAAGCGCCATTAATGCGCAAGTGGCCGAGTGACTTGCGGAACGCAACGAGTGCGCTGGCGCCGCGTGCAATAACCAAGGCGCGATTCGAAGGCCACCAAGTAGCCGAAACAAACACCGCGCTGGTGGTGACAGGTCAGTCAAAAAGTCGCACGGGGCAAACACAGTACGAAATACAAATTTAGCCGTTTCGCTGGCGCTGCTCGGAATCAGCATTCCGATGTTCCTGCTCGGACGCTACTTGGCTCGTACGTCATATGCACCCAGGGTTTCCCAGTGGCTATACCCGGACACCGTTAGCCAGTTCCCATCGTCAGGTGGCAGCCCCAGCGTTCAAAGCCCCGATTTGAACCTACGCCTGCCACCGACCCTACCAGTGGGAGCCATGCAAAGCTACGACGTCTACGGCGCAAACCAACAGATGTCAGCGTCGCGCAGCAGTACTGCTTCGAATAAGATCTCCTATTGGTGGTTTTGATGCTTGCTATGATTTTCAACAACATTTCAACATTGCAACAACGATGTACAAAATTGCAAGTAGTCGCTAAAGTGTTAAAAGCTGACAATTTTGCTAGCGAATATATTCCCAGATTGGTGCGTATACATTACATGTTCGTTGCCCAGTCGAAAGCACGTGAAATACGGGAAACACATCCAAAACACATTCCTAGTCTGTCTTGATTGGGCTGCGTACTTTCTTGTATTTTGTCGCTATGCACTGTTCACTGCCACACACTCTTTTCCTCCCTCCTACCCGCCACTCAATTGCACAACGGTCACTCCGGCTGTGAAAAGGGCAATTTGGCGTGAAGGTCATGTCCGCGAACAGATTATCGTCCATAAAAACGTTGGCCTTGACCGCCCGCTGTACGGGTGTTTTGCTCAAGAAGAATGGCGAAATGGACCTTGGCAACACATGGAAGGCGCTCATGAAATCCGATCCTAATGCGAAAATTTATGGGTCTATCCGAGCCAAGACGGCTGGCAGCTACGGCAGCGTTCGTATGTGCAGCTGTCATACTTCTGAAGGACAATTCCTTACAGTTTTGCTTTGCAGTAGATTCCTTTTATGACGACAGTTGTGCTGTTTGGAGGGAAATGTTCGGGAAAAAAATGAAAAAATATTTTTGGTTGCGCAGTTTTACATGTGATTTGGCACACGTAATGCTTGTCTGCTCATGCGGTTCACCACAAATGTCAATCGGACAACATTTTGCAATGGCTTGGCTAATGATTAGCAGTTTTAATTTGCATACCGCCATTAGCGTGGGACTCGTGCCTGCAGCGAAATTTCCTCTTGCTCTTAATCGTCTTAAGTATAATGCAATGAGCACGGCTGCCACCCGCGCGGCCATGGGTGACATCTGGCCGAGGAACTTTGCGCGCAGTGTCATTTGCATAAGTGCATGCCGCTGCCTCGGCGCATCAGTCAGGTCTGACGCATCGGCTTCTCGCCGGCTCAGACGATGTGCATATCGAGCATCAAAGCGTGCGCCGGTGGTGCGCAAACGTTGACCTATTTTATGCGCAGGGCTTGTGAATCGCGTCGCTGCCGCTGAAACACAGTCGTTTTGGGCGAGAGAGAACGGTCGTGCCGCGAGAGGCGAGAGAGTTCCAAATCGACGACGCGCGACGACCATATCTGACCTTTAGGCAGTGACCATCCGCAGCAGCCGCGCCGCAGCGCGGCAAGGTGAGACACCGCCACCGCCGCAGAGGATATTCGCACACCGTTTCGGACGTGTGGGAGAAACGCATCCGCGATGAACCCGGCAGTGGCAGCATGCGGCGCACACCCTCGAGGGATCGAAGGTGTGTGTGCGCATCCGTTTGCGCAGCGTGCGACGGCGCCGCATCCAACGCGCTGCGGTGGCGGCCGGCCTTCAGCCACCACCGACTCCGCTAACGGAAAGCTGCGCACACTGATCTGACTGACGTGCGCATGCGCGCAGCGCCGGCGGTCACTACCTGCGCAAGGTATGCGCACATCGTGCAGCAGCGGTCCGCCGCTATCCGGCAGCATTACTGCAGCGCGGCGGCGGCGGCCTTACGGAAGTGTTCCGTCGTGCGTGGAACTTGTTTAAACAATCGTTCGTCCATTTTTTGCGCGAGTTCCAGCGTAATGCCGGACCGCAGCGATAAGTGCTGGTCATTTGTGCATTGATCGAAGGTCCGGTCGTTTGCGTGCATACGTTCATCAAACGATTCATGGTTCGCTTCTAATGCGCTGCGGTTTGTTGCTTTATCAGTGGTGCGCGCATGCTCTGGTGTAATTTGCATAGAGGATTAATGTTTATCGGCACCTTCTAAACACATAGGGCATGTGGCAGCTTGCCCTGTTCGTACGTATCGATACATTCAAATGACTCGAACGGTGCTCAAATAATTTGTTTGTCTTCAATCAGCAGAGCATGTATTTTGTGTTTTAAACGTCGTTTACATGTTTCACGTGGGTAAACGCCGCTACCAGAGACCTAACTTTTCAGAATCCCCTTGATGACCCACGATGCCACACAACTGGAACTTCCTGCCACAGTCGATATTACTATTCCTGGCCATTGTCCATTCTGCGTTTTCCTGTCCAACACAAGTCCAGCAGCTTTGCCACTGCGTCGATGAGCACGACGGCGTCCTGCTAAACTGCACGCAAGTGGACGCATATGAGCTCGTCCAAGTCCTGCGAGCTGCACAAGCTCAGATTGGCTTGCTCAAGTCTCTCACCATCCAGGATGCGAAAATCCCGGTCCTGCCAGACAATTTCTTCACTGGTAATTAGCGCATGTGCTTCCGCACAATTGCATGCCGCGTCTTTCAGGTCTTTACATCAAGCGACTGGAGCTCATCCATGACGGAATTCAGTCGATCGAAGCGGGCGCATTCAGCGGGCTTGCGCAAGTCTTAGTGGAGCTGAACCTTTCCGGAAACAAGCTCACTTCGCTGCCGGTAGCGGCGGTGGCGCCATTACACCTGCTGCAGCGGTTGGACTTCTCAAACAACTCGATCGCGGAGCTGCAGTCCATCGACGCGCTGCCGAGACTGCCAAAGGTAGGCAATTAAAGAGTCCGACTTTGCTTTAATTGAAGTAGGTAATACCGTTTTCGCAGAAATAATTCGTCGTTGCAAAAAAAAATCTACGGTAAAATTTCTTGTTTTTACAGTAAAAGCGCGTTTCGCAGTAAAAAACGTTGGCAACGAGCTAGCGTGGTACGAGTAACTGTAGCAAGGTACTTACTGCGTTACAGTAAATGGCAGTTACAGTAAATGTACGCCCGTGATTACAGTCACTGCCGTCCGTACATGTGATTAGAAAGCCCAAGTTTACATTAATTTTCAGCTTTTCGACATTAATCTCTCGCGCAACTTGATTGCTACCATGCACAAATCATTCTTCGACAGCGTCAAGAACAGCTTGCAAACCATCAACCTCGGTCACAACCAGCTCACAGAGGTCCCCGCATCGGGTAAGATCTTTTATGCGTCGTCGCAGTCGCTTTGCAAATAGTCCAGTGCGCACATGCGAAAATAATCAGAGTAATTTAGCGTTGCGCGGATTCCGTCAACTAATGGCGCTACACATTCACAACAACCAACTGCGCACCCTTGGATCGCTCTCCTTCATGAACCTGCCCATTCTCAACCTGCTCAACCTGGCGTCGAACCGCATCGACAGCATCCACCGGCAGGCGTTCCTCAACGTACCTCAGTTGCGCTACCTCTACATGACCGACAACCACCTGGGAGATATACTGCCACATCAGTTTGCGTCTTTCGAACAACTCGAAATGATCGATCTGAGGTAAGCATGTGTTTGCCACCTTTTTATTGCAACTTTAACACCTTCGTAGTAATGAGCAAGCATGGGAAAAGCACGCGTTTGGATAAGGAGTTATTGCTTGGAATACGGGAAACAAATGGGCACGGGAATTAACTGCTTGAGAGGGAAGCAGAGTTGACTCCTTAATGAATCAACTCTCCGTTTTAGCAACAACCGCATTGAGCAGCTTGGCGAGGACTCCTTCTCCAATCTTGCGCAACTTCGGCAGCTCTACCTTGCGGAAAACCGGATCTCCGAGGTGTCACCGAAAGCCTTCACAAACAGCTCGGTTGTTATCCTCATCTTGGAATCCAACCAGCTGCTGGAAGTCACTCGTGACATGTTCCAAGGAGCAGTTAAGCTTCAGGAGCTCTCGCTGAAGGAGAATCGGGTATGCCAACACGCATGTAGCGCTATTGTGCGAAATACGCATTTAGATTAAATCGATCGACCCGAACGCCTTCCACGGCACTCCAGAGCTCGTGATGATCGACTTAAGCCATAACGAGCTTATCGACCTGGCACCGTCCACATTCCTTCCGCAGCTCAATATGCTCCTAGTGGACCTGAGCTTCAACCGTCTCATTCGGACGCCATACAGCGCATTCAGCCGACGCGTCGTCACCGTGCTTTTGCAAGGTTGGTCGTAAATGCAGTAGCATGCACATCAAAAAACGAATGCAAAAGTAATTATTATAATTACCCCCATTTCTCTTTTTCTTAGAGCCGCTTTGTTCACATACGTTAAAATCTGGTCCTGCATATTTACGCATATTTCGTTTTTCTGGTCATTTTTTGCCGAAACGCCTAGACGCAAAGTGGGTCCGATCCGCATACACATTCAGCCACATCTACCTTCCGAATTTAATTCTCTAGTTGATTCCACCTCCCTGAGTAGTTAAGCAACTTGAACATTTTGCATGCCTCGCTTGCACTTCACTTTCACTGCTCTCCGCACGATTTCTTCGCTTTTCCAGAGAACCCCCTTGTGTGCACGGAGAAGGTACACATGCTGCAGCAGGGCGTCGGTGTTTACATGCCGAACAGCGAGGACAAAATCTGCAACGCGCACCGCTCAGTGGATACCGCCATCCATGACGGCGGCGGCGGCGCTCGACCGATCACGACCGCCAGCGGCAGTGCTGACCCATCCAGCGCCACCGCGCCGGAAGCCGAAAGCCACGGACCGTTGCAACCGTCGGCGGTAGCGCCGCAGGAAGAAGCGAACCCGTTCGTGCAGCATCCGATTGCGCCCACCGATGCGGCACGACCGCTTCCGATTCGACCCATCAACATCCGGCCGACCGCACCGGAAAGGGTAGGGTTAAATTTCAAACCGGGAAGTTTTAATCAGGGTAATTAAAGTGGCCCTAAGTTACAGTAAGAAAAGCGGTACCGACTATACTGTAAAAATCCGAACTGGTTTTACTGTAAGGGCCTCGAATTCATATAGCGAGAGCCTACTGTAAACATTCTAGTGAAGTCGACACTACTGTAGTGCCGAATTGATTTTACTGTATAGGGCGGACCTGGTTTAATCGATTGCGGGGCCCGTGTCCAAACGTCCAGTAGTGGTGACCAACGTCTACTAGAGCAATTCACACAATAACGGGATGCAAGGCTAGTTCACTAGAGAGTACCCCACTTGTCCAAATTACCGTTTACGGAATTTAGGAGCAACCGATCCAAGAGCCGGTGTTCATCAACCCGATGCGGCCTGGACCGGATGCACCGAGCGCGCAACTGCCGACTTCCACGCAACCAGTGGACAACGCTGCGCCGCGTGATCACGAGCAACTCGTCACTGGAGGTCCCGAAAACAGCTCTGCGCTTACGGAGAACGACGTTACCACTAGCGCCAGCAGCGCCGAGTCGACGACGACCGGTGACGGCCTGGACCCGAACTTGATCTACCCACTGCCGGTGCCCTTCCTACCCAAAGGCCCAAAGAAGCAGCCGACCGCGGGATGGCAGGGCATCACGGAGACGCTGCCACCGAGCATCGTGATCGCGCCGAGACCGCGTCCGTCCTCGGAGGGCAAGGAGAAGACCACCGAATCCCAGGGCAGCAGCAGCACGAGCAAAGAGGTAACATAGAAAGAAAGAAGGCTAGGGGCGTGCAAGAGAATGCTCTCATTAGTGACTCAAGAAGAGCAATGGAGAGGAGTCTAGCGGCCAATATGGTTTAGTTTTAGCAATTCTTTTTATCTGATGTCGAGCCCTTCGTACGCCTTAAACTTCCTTGTTGTCAATCCACTTTACTAGTTTCGGCTTTTCCAGTTTACAAGTTTCCCGATCTCAATGGCATTTCCCTAACAGGCTACCTACCAATTTCCCATTTTTGACCTCAGAATTTTCCAGTAGACCACTCAGAGGTCCACTGAGAAACTGCTCCATTAACCTCAACTATTTCCAGGCGGCCACTGAGAGCTCCACCGGGAAGGGCTGGGAGAAGGTCGAAATGCCGGTGGAGAACAGCGTTCAGCCACGGCTAGCAGGACCACCGAGCGGCCAGGACCCCTACGAGCCGGACGACATGCGAATTGCACGTTCATCACAAGCCGTGCCGACCGCGATCATAATCGTGTGCCTGGGCACGGTGGCGATCGTGATGATGGCCGTCTTTGTGGGCATGTGCGTCGCCAAGCGCAGACGCATTCCGCTGGTGGGCTCGTCCTCGAGCAGTACGACTGCGCGCTCGAATGCGTACCTGTCGGCGAATAGTGCGGCACAGCTGAACGCGATTTACGGAACGCTGCCGAGATCGAGGTAGGTCAAGAACATTGAATGCTTCTGCAAGGTATTTTTTGAATTAAGTAAATTCAGATTTTTCGGCCGACCAGTTTAATATTAATTCAAATTCGATACTTAAAAATTGGAATTTCTAAAATTACGCTTTTTAAAATTTACTTAAATAATTTTTTGCAGGTCGTAAAATATTTATGCAACATATTAAAAATTAAAAGATATCGCTAAAAAATTCCAGGAGCCTCTTTAAAGACTGTTTTAGGGGCGAAAACTACGCGCGGCCGACGCCCTCAGAAGACATCTACGCGTGGGTCTGCACTCCGGGAATGTACAATCCGTATAACAAGTAAAGCCAAGCCGACCCACCAGCCTCATCTCACTTCCTCTCACTTTGTTGGGAATACAACCAGAGAATCTACTGCCGAATACGGGATGATTTATCGCACTATTGTTTCTTAACCCAGCCAAAGAATAAAACCAAAGATCTTTTGTAAAATCCGTTGCAAATCCTCGTGCAAGCATTGTAGACACGAAAGTGTAAATGTAATGCTCAAGCCAAGTTGCTAAACTAAGAAAATGCAAATTTTACTGCGAATTTAGTGCGATAGAAACGTTTCCGCTTAATCACACGCATTTATTAATCATGCCTGTTCTCTGCGGTCTTGTATTTTCTGGATCCATCTTCGGCTCAACAAGGGTACATAATGGGAAAACACACTATGAGGTTTTCTACAAGTTGCTCTCGTGGAAGAGTGCGTCTGTTAGTTACATACCGGACGCATTGTCTTTCGCCACATCGCTCGGCGAATCCGCCACCCCTTTGTGCGGTCGCGCTGGGTGTGAAGACAAAGCGCATCGTGGAAAGCGCGTTTTTGAGATGCGCCACGGATGACCCTCCGCGGATGCGCCGGTCTAAGCATGCGGCGGCGGCGGCGCTGCAGCGTCTTCAGGAACCGAGAGCGGTGGTGACCGCCCTTGACCCCGAAATAATTACCTGCGCTACCACAGGAGCGCCTCCGCCACGGCTCCTCCAGCGCGCCGGTTGTGGAGTAACCCCATTGCGACGAGGAGCCGTCTCTCTTAGGAGTCGTGATCCGACCTTCTTTTCGGCGCAGGTGTGGATTCGATGCGGCGGCGCTGGGAGGATGCGCAGTGCGCAACCGTTTATTGCGGTCGCGTTTCGCTTACGGTTATCACACCACTGGGGCTTTCGTCTAACCATTTCATAGATCTAACGAATGACTTAGAAACTTGACCAACCAGGCCCACCGCAAAGCGTCCGCATCCTCTGCAGAAGGTTAGCGTTGTGCCCCATTTGCAGCCGCACAATAGTCGCAAAATATTCGCAGTTTTGTAGCCGCCAATTGCTGCTGCCAGTCACTACCGCCAATTTCACAATGCCTATCTCACAAGTGACGCATTAGCAATTAATCCGGATTCGCACCCTATGAAGTGCTTTCCGCATTCGAAGCGGAGTCTCGGCTTTCACTAGTCGTGCGTGCAACTATGCCGGTTTCGCAATACATTTACGACAGTATCCGCTTCGCAGTCTCATGCCTTATGCTTCCGCGTTTCTTGGCTTTGCACTTGCATTGCAGTATTTCCAAGTTGTTAGCCGATTTGGGTTTGGCGGTCGCGTCGACTCCTTATGGACGCATTAGCTTACTTGCAGATTGTCACAGTCTCCGTTTTCAGATGTGGTTAAGACTCTTCCTTATCGCCTTATGCGCAGCTACAGCCAACGCGTTCTGCCCTGCCTTCCTCAAAGTCCCCTCGCCATCAAGCGCTTGCTCCTGCACGGACTATGTGGATGGCGCCATCATCAAATGTAATGGTCCGAATGGCACAATGGTGGTGGAAGAGCTGAAGAAGGCGCAAGTGGAAGTTCGAGAGCTTACGCTGGAGAACGCGAATATTGTTGAGGTACAGTAAGTTTCCTACATATCTTGCGCAGAGATAGTGTACCTTACGAGGTCTTTGCTAACTGTAATCTTTAGATCGGTCCACGCGCATTCAAGAACTTGCGCATCAAGAAGCTTGTTCTCGACAACAACCGCATCAACAAGATCCACGCGGACGCATTCCGTGGCCTGGAAGGGGTTCTGCAGGAGCTCTCGATTGCTTCCAACAACCTGACGGAAGTCCCCACCGAGGCGATGGAAGGACTGCGCACGCTCAACATTGTCAACTTGCGCTGCAATAAGATCGGGAACTTGACGGATGTTGCCTTCATGAACATGCCCAGCTTGATTGAGATCAACCTCGGATGCAATCAGGCAAGTTTCGAACTTGCACAAAAAGAAACTGAGGACGGCAAGATTGCATAGGCTAGATTGCAAATACGGCGTGCAATTAAATATTTAGATCTGCAAAATCGGAAGTAAGGCCTTCAAGGAGATCAAGACCACAATCCAGAACGTGATCCTGGACAACAACTGCCTGGAGCACATTCCCACCAAGGCGCTGGACGGCATGCAGTTCCTTATTGCGCTCCACGCCAAGTACAACAATGTAAGCATGCGCACGACTTTTCGCAGTTTATTCGCACATGCTTAGATCGAGAAGCTCGCTCGCCATGAGCTGCGCAATCTGACTAGCCTGTCCATGCTGACGCTCACCGGAAACAAGATCTCCTACATGGACAAGGAGTTCGTGCAGAACGCGCCCAACGTCCGCTACATCTATATGGGCGAGAACGAGCTAAAGAGCATCGAGAGCGGAACACTCCAACAGTTCAAACAGGTTCGCAGTTATTACGTCCATTTGCAGTTCGGTTCACGGAAATACCCAGTAAATTGTCCACTATACTTACAGAGTGAACGATAGATAGATTGGTATTCGCGCTAAAATCATTCTCGTTCTTAGTAGCCAAACGCATGTGTTTCACACTTCGTTTGCAGGCGGAAATCCTGGATCTCAGCTACAACGACCTCCCAGAGATCACCGCAGACCTCTTCCAAGGCCTCGAAATGCTCCAACACCTGAACCTGGAAGGCAACTCCATTCGGGACATTGCCACCGGCGCATTCCAGTCCATGCCACTCCTTCTACTCTGGCTTCCGTACAACTGCCTCACTGCGGTGACCTCCAAGATGTTCCAAGGAGCACCGTTCCTTAAGCAGGTGTCGCTTGCGCACAACAACATTCGCAGCATTGAGGTCGGCATTTGCGCAGGGACGCAGTTAATTCAAAGTGTGATTTTAGCAGTTCAGCTTTGCGCACTTGGCCAATTTGCACACGCTGGACCTCTCCCACAACAAGCTCATGACTGTCCAGCAAACTGCCCTGCAAGGAACCGACTTCTTAACGATCCGAATGCAAGGTAGGAGTGATGAGCTGAGAGATGTGGTAGCTTGAGTGGCTGCACTGACGAGACATGGTAGCACATGGTAGCATCACACTGATGAGGTAACCGCTTCAGTCCTTCCCAAATTTTACTGTACGATTACGCTTTACTGTGCATATTTGATTGAAAGTCACAAAATTACAGTAGGAAAGTCAGGAAACACGATGTGCACACCATGTCATCCAAGGTAGGAGTTACTGTATCAGCGCCTTATGAGGTACTGTCACGTTGCCGAGGCGTATAATTACAGTAGAATTTGGAATCGCGCGCAGTACAGTAATTCACTTCTGGCAGCTACAGTACTAGTAGCTCATGTAAAAACGCCGCGGTAGTTACCGTAACAATAAGTACTGTATCAAGTTGTGTCCCTACGTCCGCGTCTCTCGACGCCACCTGTGCCCAAAGAAAAAGCGCCACAACGAGTAGAAGTGAGTGAGGCAGCGCCATGTTGTGTGCGGCCACCACTTGTCCCATCCGAGCTCAGCTGGGGGAACCATGTACCTCAAATTACTCGTGGAACCCTAGGTGATTCAAGATTTTTTTAGCGAGGGAAGAAGTTCGAGCCTTAATTTCAACTCGTTTAGAAAACCCAATGGTCTGTAACCAGGATGGCTTCCATGTTATGAACGGCCACGAGGCAATTAACCTCACCACGGAAGCTAACCTCATTTGCCACACCGACTACGTCCACGACCTCACGGACAAGTGCCCTACGCGCAAGGAAATGCCAGTGCGACCTCCATGCTGCCAATCGCAAATGCGTATGTAAAAACGGACTGAAAGTGCAGAGCGAATTTCATGCTTTAGGCAGAATGATCACTACCACCGCTGCACCCATGACCAAGGCTCCCACTTCACCACCGTCTGAGACCGAAGTGCCGGCTACGGAGGAGGTCATGACTGAAGAGGAACAGACGGAAGCGACAACGCAAGCCCGACGACTTCCGCCAGGCGTTGAAGCGGCCAGGCGGTTCAACATGGAACGCTTCCGCAAGCTCTCCAGACGCCCTATGGATCCGCTAGGAGTGGTTGTGCGAGGAGCGCCGCCGCAGGTCAGTGCTAAGAAATACACGGTCAAGTGTGTCGGGTTGCAGTAGAAGCTTAATTGCAAGTTTTAGACTAACGACCTTAACATGGCGTTGGACTCCACGCGACCTCGGCAAGTGATCCGCGCGAACCTCCCGACTTTGCTGCCGAAGGCGACCGAAGTCGGCGCTAGCGAGTTGCGCAAGGAAGCGAGCAGCAGCTCGGCAATGGTCGATTTCAGTTCGGATGACGCACCGCAAGTCGCGCAAAAGGAGGAAATGGCAATGCACAGGAGCTGAGCATAAGGAGTCGCAAGCATGTTAGCGGTTTCATGCGGTAAAATGATCCTCCGACCTCACTTAATCTCTTGCCAGGCATTCCAAAGAGGTCCGCCACTCTGTTCTCTCGATTTCGTATGTGTGCAAATAAATGGTGCGTTCTCACGGCGTTTAACTGACCTGAGAAATCGGACGTCTCGGATTGTGGCAGGTCGCTGAGACGGATGTCGTACGGCGACGGCACCGGTCCGCACGGAAGCACGAGACGCAAGTGAGCCTAAATGTCGGATATAGTGGTTTCCGTATCATCCCATTATGGTTGAAGCTGTCCCGAAGGGCACCGTGTGGACCGCATGATTGAGGTCAAATGTTCACGGCGGTCCCGAAGGAACTAAGCGGTCCGTGGTCAGCTTGTCCCGGTGGTCCCCGTGTCACATTGAGGTCCGGTGGTCACCAATACTAAGCGGTCGGTGGTCAGCTTTTTCCGGTTGTCCCGGTGGCACTAGGCATTAAGCGGTCCGGTAGTCAGATATACCCTGTGGTCACGAGGGCATTAAGCGGTCCGTGGTCACAGCTTGTCCCGGTGGTCCCCGTGTCACATTGAGGTCCGGTGGTCATCAAGACTAAGCGGTCGGGTCCTCAGCTTTTCCCCGCGGTCACCAATACTAAGCGGTTGGTGGTCTGCTTTTTCCGGTGGTCCCGGTGGCACTAGGCATTAAGCGGTCCGGATGGTCAGATGTACCCTGTGGTCTCGAGGGCATTAAGCCGTCCGCTGGTCAGAGCTACTCGGTGGTCCGAAGGCACATTGCGGTCCGGTGGTCAGAGCTACTCGGTGGTCCGAAGGCACATTGCGGTCCGGTGGTCAGAGCTACTCGGTGGTCCGAGGGCACAGTGCGGTCCCATGATCAGAGCTACCGGTGGTCCGAAGGCGCATTGCGGTCCGGTGGTCAGAGCTACTCGGTGGTCCGAAGGCACATTGCCGTCCGGTGGTCAGAGCTACCGGTGGTCCGAAGGCACATTGCGGTCCCATGGTCAGAGCTACTCGGTGGTCCGAAGGCACACGATCCTGTGGTCAAATCTACCCGGTGTTGCGAAGGCGATTGCGGTCCGGTGGTCCGTAGCCAAGTTGCGGTCCCGTGGTCAAAGCTACCCGGTGTTGCGAAGGCATTAAACGGTCCCGTGGGCATACCCGGAGGTCTAGAAGGCACAAGCGGTCCGGTGGTCAGGTGTTCCTGGTAGTCCTGGCAGCACTAAGCGGTCAGGTGGCTTGAGGACCCCGCCAGTCCTGAAGGCAGTGCGTGTGCGGTCCGGTGGCTTGTTCCTTGTGGTCCCGAAGGTACACCGCGGTCCGGGGTCAGAGCTACACGGTGGTCACCACATGTGATGCCTCTAACAAACGTTACCTTATCGCCGTGGGCGTAGAGCACAAGCGGCAAGTTGGAATCCGGCTTAGAGAAGGCCTTCGAGAAAAATCGTCGGTCCGCCTCAATCTGGTCCACCAGCTGAGTGACAATGTTGAGCAGTTTGATGAGTTGAACCAGCTGGAAGTGATCCAGCACGACGCCTACGTTGGACCTCGGTTCCATCGCCACCGCGACGTGTGTGTCTTCCTGGACAAGGCACGCCGAGACGGATACGTCGCTAACGAGTGGCATGACGAAAGCGGCGTCTCCGAAGTCGCAGTCAATCCACAGCGGCGAGGTCGTGACGTACCACATGTTGGTAGGCTCCGGAACGGAGGAATCTAAATGAATTTTGATTGTTTGGTAAGAATGGAATTTGCATGAACTTCAGTGGAAGTCTGATCAAGGTACTTCCAACACTTCCATGCTAATAACTTTAGTGCAAAGTTAGTACCGTTGGCATTCGCAAGACGCTGCGTTTGCAGAATGTGGTCGCGAAGCCAAAAGCGGCCGAACGGTCCTTCCAAGTTGGACAGAAAGACGATGCTTTCCTGACTGATTCCTTGGAACATCGGATCGAGGCTTCCAGCGTCATTCTCCAGTTGGAAGTTAGAGATGGACACAGTTGACACGTTGCACACTATTCGGCGAGGCATGCGGAGGTCCGGCTCTTCGATAGGTGATGTAAGTATGAGGATCTAAAATGCAGATAGTTTGTCAAGGACGCTACATTCTCCAAGAGCAGTTGCTTTTGTGAATGTTACAGAACATTCGTACCGCAACCATCAAATTCGTGTTTGCGAATGCGACGTTTTTATGCGAAAATGCCCGGTGCAAATGCGGCGAAGGCATTCGTGTTTGCAATGCGACAAGGCATTCACATTGCGAATGCATCAAGGGCAATCGTATTTGTGAAAGAGATCAGAGGTGTTTGCATTCGCAGTACGGTCAGAATATCAACAAATGAACACTGCATCTCAGTGATAAGTCCATGCGCATGCGCCCCAGTTGTCGGTACGTACCTTTGGCATGACCAGATCGAAACGCGTAGCGGTGTATGGCACGTCGATGGAAGACGCATCGACATCCTGAATGCTCCATAAAATAGGTACTGGCCCCATTTTCGGAACTTACGATAGCGTTGACGATATTCTCGATGACGTAAATCATCCATCGAACCGAGCGGCAATCCAGGAGCACAGTGAACGGTCCCAGGCTCATCTGCGCCGAAGGTGGAACTGGAATTTGCAAAACATTAGCCAAGCAAATCTCTTGCATTCTGGACCTGCAAATGCGTCTGTGGCCGGGAAGGAGTAGCTCGCGAATTCCCAGTGGAATACGGGCAGGCTGTACTGTCGGTTAGAAGTGAACATGTCCTGGAGGCTGTCCTTCTTGGAAGTGGAGTCGGAGACACACTGCACGGTGATTTCCTGGATGCGGACGACGACGTTCTGTGACCGCAGAGAGGGCCACAACCGGACGAGCCGCTCTCGAGCACTTGCATCTGAAGCGAAAATGTTAATAATTTGCAATCAATGATAGGTGGCATGCGCAAGTACATTACGTGCGTACCTATGCCACTCGAGATGGTCTTGAAATGATGGGCAAGCAGCTTAGCCGACAGCTCGGTGAAAGCGTTTTCCGGCTC
>JNEY01000588.1:87059-104043 GCA_020875895.1 Aphelenchus avenae | reverse complement strand
AGGGGCGTAGCCAGACCAGACTTTCGGGGGGCAAGTGGTTCGTGGGGGGGGGGGGAGGAGGCGAACCATTGGTAAATGGCCCAATATTGGCCTAGAATAGGCAAATTTTCGGAGGGGGGAGGCCATGGCCCCCTGGCGGACCCCTGGCTACGCGCCTGGTCGTATGCTGTGCTACTCTTTGGGGCATTCTCTTGCGAGGCCACGCTATGCGAAGGCATGCCTAACTCGACTTCATGCAGCAGCTGTCGTCAGGTCACGAGCTTCAAATGGAGCAACCTTCGGATTGCCCTAACTTAACGTACGCCACACTGAATTAGAAATCGGGGATGGCCGTGCGTACCGTGCTCAAAACCCGTCCTAGGTACATATTTTATGTCTCTTTTACGGCCCGTGACGGTTGGACCCATGTATTGAAATTGTTTTAGTTCACGTTCTTTCTCATATTATCGTGTTCTTCCTATCCATTCTGATTTTTGTTTTAATTGATGAATAACCATTGTTATGTTAGCAAATGCCTACCATTTTTTTCGTCTGAAACGAGGTGTCATGAAGCGATGGATAAACAGGAAGACGGCGCATTCCTAAGGATGACTGTTGAGGGGAACTTATTGCTGCCGATTCCAAAACAGTGACAGCTTTAAAAATCAGTGCCGTGTATTTCTCGACAATCGTTCGCTGCATCCTCGCCTGCGAGGATGTGCTTTCGACGCGTGATCTGCCTGATAGCTGTGGTGGTAGCGCTTTCCGTCGGTTACGTCTCTGCGGAAGCCAAGTTTCCTCAGCTGGAAGATCCGAAGGTGCAGGAGTTCATAAGAGGTATTTTTTAGCCTTAGAGACACTGCATGTTTCATCGGTTATTTCAGCGACGCTAGAACATGAAACAGGCGACAATCAGACGACGGACTATCTGTCCAAAAACGCTCAGCTCTACTACTGGAAGGTGAGAAGGTCGCACCTACAATTAAGCAACGGTCCATAAAGAGGAAACATTTTCCCTAGGCCCAGGACACACCAAACGAAGAATAAATGGGCCATTTTTAATTCAAAATCATAAAAATTACCACGAAAAAATTCAAAATTTTGTATTATTCCTTATACTTTCCAAGAAATTCACCTATTAAATTCGCTGTCTCCTTCATGAAGCTTCCACGAGCTTCAGACCGCCGTAAAAATATACCAGCAATTTCATATCTCACCGTCATAAAGAAGCCCCATGTCTTTGGGCTCCAGGGCAGCGGTACTTGCGCATTTTATCGAATTTTACGCAGTAGAAATGTTAACCGAGTAAGGTTCTCTACGGTGGAAAGAATGCGTCATAATTGACTTACCTTTAGCTCTTTAAAACAATGGAGCTCGACTACGAATATGAACTGCTGGCAAACGAAGCTCGACCAGAAGGAAGAAAGTGGCTTGGGTCCAAGCCTCTACAAAATGCGTGGATACGAAGCTTTGATCTGCCTACTAAGGAATTCGTCTTGCTCGATAAAGAGACGCAACAAGAACTAGTCGAAAAAGTTCCTTCCTTCAAAGAATTCGGAGGTAATCGCGATAACGTAGAGCTTACAACAGTGCTCCTTGCAGATCCCAGCGTCATTGAATCGCAAGCGAAGCGAGTGTTCTGCCTCGATGACCGCGGGACTGAAGAATCAAACAGAAAACAATGAAACATTGTCCGTTGTTTTGCAAATTCATGACATGTCATCTCTAAGCTACTGCTTGTAACAGACGCGACATGTCACCATTACTGGGATTCTTAAGACGTTTATTTGCGCTCGGCTGGTCCATAAACTTCAGCGAAACGTGCGCAAAGGGAAATTAATCCGACGCTCAAATAAAGATGGCACAGTTAGCAGTAAAGCCTAGGAACTAGGATGTTCGTTTTCATTACGTATTATCATATCCCCGGTCAATGCTAGGCAAAATTCAATCGAAAGAACTCCGACAGAGTCCTACAGTTTACGTGCCGTGTCGAAAATAAAGCGGCCCGTTTCGATTACACACCGCGTTAGTCGATTGGCCAGAGCGCTAAGGCGCAGGACGACAAATCGGGTGTATTGAGCTTAATCAATGGAAAAAACTGGCCTTAGACCGGGTTCGAAAAGAACCGCCTCGGATCGCTCTGAATAGTCTTTCAAAAAAGTAGTGCTACCAAGCCCAATACTCGTTAAAAGACCCTTCTTCGCTCGTAAACGACCTTCGCTTATGTATTTGCGGAAAGACAGCGTTTTCGTCGTCTCAGTGGGAATCTTTGCGGCGCGTTGGAAATTCTTACAAACACTGTTTGCTCTTAACGGGCTCTCTTATCATTCGCCCGTTTGCACTCACCTATTTGTGAACACCGACTGTCATGTGACCAGCTTCACGATTTTGTTTTTATTGAACGGGGTCTCGCAACTCTTCAGCTTTGCGTTCCAGCAGTTTGAACTCGATGCTATCTGTCACTTATTTTAGCCCTGTTTAGTAGGATGTACGAGCCACTTCAACAAGTTGCGCCGTCGGATTCAGGGATTGCAACTTTAAGTAGTGCGAGTTCATCCATCGGTCCTGAAAGCGAGCCATGCACATGCCAAGGCGGATCAACGGTATGATGTCATGTTGATTGAGTATCCATCCAATTCTTATTCTAACTTCCTTTGGACCTGAATCACGTTATGCAGTCAAGACATCTGGAAAATGTTTGGAGAAGTTGCGTGTTTTTGGCCTGAAGAAATGAAGGTTTTTTCGATCTGCATAGCGGTGCTGTGCAAATCAGCTATCTGGACAAAACAGAAAGTGGAAAGCAATGTGATGAAAATGTTCCATAAAATATGGCTTTCCATGGCATGCTACGATTAGTTCTGTTTGCGACCTTTTAGTTCAATGCTTGTTGCAAGCGCTCAAGATCCCGAAGGCAAACAGAGAAGCATCGAAAGAACAAGAAAGACGAGCGTGAAATGTTGCTCGCCGAAAGATGCTACGAAAGGGAAATGAAGTTTAAACTCCAAGGACAGGTAGCACGAATGTGGACAGCGTACGTAGTACGCGTTGGTTATAGTTAGAAGAAATGGAAAAGACCTTTGCTGAGTCCATTCAAGCTCGGCGCGTGACGTGTCCGCAATGCAGAAATGTCTTTCTTAGTGAGGCGCAAGGCTTTCCCGGTTTGTTGAAACATGCAAAAAAACCATATCAGGATTAACAGAAAATTTAGACATAGATGTTGAACGCAACAAGAAAGTCGACCTCCGGCTGGAAGAATGCCAAAAGTTCCTCAACAATCTGAAGCCACCAGTAACTTCCTATCAGGAACACCCGACGTCGAAACAAAGCAAATCAACCGAGTGTAGAAGAAACAAGGATCGCAACTTCCAGCGATGCATTGATCTCTTGCATTGGGCAATTCACGAGCTGTTTAAGCAGACTGGCAAGGTACGGCTTAACCATAAACGTGATTAGACAAACAAGAAACCGTTACTTGCCTGCTGCTAAAGAACGCTGTATTAATAATTTTCGGAATTATAGATAGTCAGTCTCTACCGCCAGATTGACGCCGCGCTCAAGCGAGTCTACTTTAAACAGTGTCCGGTATGCGGATTCCAGTCGCCAAGTACTGATTACGGACATACGGCTACAGCTAGTGGAAACATTACATGCTACACTGTTCGAAGTAAGTCATTATGTGGGTTCTTTGCATGCGGCGTTGTGTTACTTTCATTAGCAACTATAATCGCGTTGTCCTGTGATAATATGAAGATTAGACTTGGCAGGTACACCCATCGTGCCGACTTCCGTTCCGTGCTGGCTCTCCCCGTGCCGAGCCCCGTTCCGTGCTGACACCTCTGTGCGAGCCGGGCCGTGCTCCAGCACGGAACGAAAATTTGCCGTTCCGGGACCGGAACGGCGCCGTTTCACGGGTCATAAAAAATCTCCTTATTCCTAGTTCTTCATTAGGAAGAGGTACAATTAGGACAATAAAGAACAATGTTATCGACATTACACGTTTTAAAGAGTGTAGAACACAAGAACTTAACCGTCGTTATTGATGAAGTTTTTCGGATTTTGGTCGAAAGCGTCAGGATTAGCTTGTATTTTGCTTAAAACGAGGCAATATTTGTCGTCGAGCACGGCACGGAAAACGGCGCCGTTTTCACGCGATGCCGTTCCGTACTCCTTTCTGTGCTAGTACGGAACGGAACACGGCTTCGTTTTACCTCCGTGCCGTATTCCGTGCCGTGGAATATGGCACGGGACCTGGAACGGAGCTCGGCTCGGCTCAACCCGCCAAGTCTAATATAGTTGGTCCGCTAGAGTGGCGCTGCATTCCCGGGCTGGACAATCAAGTTGGCACGAAAAGGCCTGCCCGGCCAGATATCGTATGCAGCCACCGTGCCAGTACTGCTGTTTTCTGAGTTCGCAATCATAGCTCTTTACACAGTTATGAGATTAGCTATAAGGAAGTCATAATGCAACAAAGAATTAATTTACAGAAAAAGCCGAAAATGTCGTCGTATTTGCATAAGCCGCTCACCGAATAACTAGTTTAGTGATTGGCACGGTTCTTGGTGTACTATAACCGAAACCGAAATTGGAAACTTTACGAAAACAGAGACTGAGACCGGACCATGATTGGCTAGCCGGAATACCGGGGCGAGGGGGGGGGGGGCTACAGAGCGGGCCTACCAAGTGGCTCGAGCAGGAGATTAGCGAAAAGTAGTAGTGTGCTGCTGGATTAGCGGTAAGCGAAGGACTATATAAAATATCCGAAGCTGCCTGCAGCTTGGATTTTGGAAAGCGCCGACAGGTAAAGACTCCATTCCCCGGGTGACACGCATAGAGGCAAAAAAGCTTTGGTACTGGCTCGAACATCCGCCCTTTTGCATTAGAACGTACCCACCCTGTTGGACCCGTTCTGTCTGCGACAAGAACTAAGTGCTCTGTTCAAAAATGTACTCTGTTTAGACTCCGCTCCCGTGAACGGAAACCATTTTACTATCGCCGAACTTGCCGAGTGTTCTCGACCAAATATGTCAGTTGGCTCTAGCGCAAACTCAATACCGCCTTATCCGTCGAATGAGGCATTCCAGAACGGATATGTATTTGTCAATCAACCTACCTTTCCGCAACCACCTTCACACGAAACTGGACCGGCAACCGAAGGACCTGACTGGGCCCTGTTTTCTGAGTTGCTAAACAGCCAACAAGATGCGACCACGCCGAGTGTTCTGCCATCTAGTTCTTTACCACAGGATCCACAGTTCCGGATTAGCTATGCTTTATCGCATGACGTCAACCATGAGCAAATTGAAGCAGTAAACGAGATCGAAGCGTGGTTATCGACATTCCGCCTTGACAGCGATGAATGCATGCCTGGGCAGACTAAGGGTAAGGCGCTTTTTAGCCTTATATGGTAGGCAGTGCGATTAGTCAAATGTGCTCACCCTTGTATTGCACAGCAACGTTTCAAAATGTATGTTCGTCTAGAACACGGACAAACCCACTTGACTTCCGTACAAAGCCGTGATTTACCAAGTGGTACACGTTACGAAATGGAGAGCCGTAAGTGTACGAAAAAAACATAACTGAAAATAATGCACCCAGTCGCAAACGATAGCGACTACGAAACGCTATCGTTGATTTCCGGCGCTACTTCTCTTACGGCGGCTCAATTAGAATGGGAAAGAATCATCTCAATTCGTCCACTCCCAGCGACTGTCGGCTCAGTTGGCAACGCCGTACTGTCTTCACTGCCATCGGGCACGAAAGTGAGGTCACGAACTTTTTGTCAAAGATTGCGCTAAATAGACATGCTTTGATATTCTAGCAGGCCAACGCTTCCGAATTGGAGGTCATAGACGAATACACTGAATTGGGAAATAATGCTACAGAGAACAGTTCCAGGGATCGTGACCAGAGCAAAACGGCCAAGGAATGCAGTCCAGAGGAGCCTTGCAGGACGCGTGATATGGTATAGAAGACCTAGAGCATACATGCGTACTTGGTGTATGTAACTATCCTTCAGAACCCCACAGTGGACGAACCAAAAGCAAAGCGCAAAGTCCGCCTTCTCTCAAAGGTACGAAAAATGCGGCGACCTTGTTAATCGAATGCAATGACACGTTTTTCGAAAGTAAGTTTTGCACAAAAAAGTTTTGGAGTGCGGGAGCCGCAGCGTTCTGAATATCATATTTCGCTGAATAGCTGCACCTCCGAATTACTGCATAATCCAATATTTTCCATGGTCATCTGGGCACATGGTCGTCAAAAACTAATGTCTGTTTAAATAAATAGCAATGAAACAAGAATTATCAGGAGCAGGAATAGGCGTAAACTCAAATTTTTTTTTGTTAATTTAAGAATTTTTCTTAAAAAAGGGTAAGAACAACACCCGCCCCCCCCCCCCACGAAGAGTTATTCGGGCAAATACGGTATACGAAGTAAGGCGATTATGCCAGGCACATGTAACGTTGCAGATAGAATAAAACAAGGATGGACCTTCGCTCAGAAACCGGTGACAGGTGCAGATCAGAGGCAAGTCGTTAGAATAATTTACTAGCTTTTCCGTACCGCTCATTCCGATTTGTGCACCGTAGGTCAATTTTCGACGGAATACCATTCTGGAGAACAAAGAAGCTAAAGGACGAAAACAGAGACATGCTGCCAATGGTCGAAGTCGTTTATGATACGCTAACCTGTCATCAGTTACTGATCCACCCGAATCATCTGGAAGTAACCGATTGCAAACTCGGACGCGGCGTTTACTCAAACGTGTACAGAGGTGTCGTGAAAGACGTCAGTACAGACGAAAGCGTAGTCAGGATCGTTGCCCTCAAAATAGGCCTGTCTCGGTACAAGTAAGTATTCAAAGTGATTATGGCGGGGCTGTTATAGAGTATACCTAAAATGCCAGATTCGGCCCTTGCTCGGTCTCGTTGTGTATTGTACCTAATGGCCTGTCGCAGCCTTCCACACCGGACTAATTAGGTATCATGCAGGTTTCGCGTACTCGAAGAGTTGCGTGCAATGCAAGAGATTGGTCATCACCCAAATATTATCCCGCTTTTTGGAGTCACTTGCATCGACGACGTACCGGCTCTAGTCCTTGAATACTGCGGTAATGGCGACTTACTGAGCTACCTTCGTACACCTAAAGCGCGATCAATACCAGCACTTGGCATGTGCCTGGAAATATGCGACGGAATGGTAATGGTACATTAACGGGAAATATAGGCATGACTGATTTAGGCATTTATAGCATCGAAAGGCTTTGTACATCGCGATCTTGCCGCAAAAAACATACTCCTGGATGCCCACATGGCCCCAAAAATAAGCGACTTTGGACTTGCAAGATCTTCTGCATTGGAAGAAAAGGCCGAGTTCAGGCTGCCTGTGAGGTGGGCGGCACCAGAGTCGCTCAGGAGAACAATCTTTAGTGAGGCGAGCGACATGTAAGATTCTACCAAGTCGTTTTATCAGGTTTTTTGTAAGGAGTTGAGGTATGAGAAACTCTAGTCACCGTTTCAGATGGTCGTACGGTGTTTTGCTGTACGAGATATTCTCGTTCGGACACAATCCATACGATAATGTGGAAGCACACAAGATTCTTCTTCACTTGGACAAAGGAAATCGTTTGGGGCAGCCTGAACCGTGCCCCGATAAAGTGTAGTTTCAAGAATTGTATTTGCACATAGAGGTTTTTGCGTTTTAGATACGGGATTATGCGGCGCACCTGGGACGCTCAACCTAACAACAGGCCGTCTTTTCGGCAACTCATAGAAGAACTGGCTGAGATCTCTGTAAACTAACGCTCTAGTTGAATCGAATAAAAGTTACGACCTTGGTGTTGTTATACCGCATCGAGTCGAGGCTCTTTGGTTAATAACTGCTATAGAAGTTCCATGAAGCTTATCTAACGTCTACATGGGTGACTTTGAAATCTGTAGGAAACATGCGTGCAGCGTGCCATGCAATGCGCATGAATGCAGTGCAATCATGCGTACCAAAGAGGTTCGGCATCATCGCAGGCAGAAGCACTCAGCGTGCACGGTTTGAAATGTGAGGAAGGTCTTTTCGACAATGCCATTTCGACAATCATTACAGTTTTGTCGACATGCATTTGTTGTTCAAGCATCAAGATGTGGTTTCGTCGCATTATCTGCCTAATACTTCCGTTCTGACCAATTTTTGTCAGCACGTTGGACTCCCAAGTGCCATGTGCGCGGGGGGGGGGGGGCTGAATGCTTGCTGACAGTCAACATGAGCGTACGCTGAATTTCTGATAGCACGTCCACTACACGTCTCGGTGGAAAATGTTGCGACATAGTGGAAATTCTTGCTATTACGATTGTCTTATCACTAACCCATTTGCGCTCACATTCTCATGAACGCGCATTGAATGCGACCAGCTTGTCGACTCGTATTTTCGTTGACGAGACACTTGGATACAATGCGCCGTCGACTCAGGGATTCCTACTTCAAGTAGCGGGAGTTAGTTGGCACCCAAACATCTTAGTTGGCGCCAGCGTAGGCTCCATACAGCCTCACTACTCGTATAATGCGGCACAGTACGCGAGTACCACGGGCATTACGAAGTTTAAAAAAAATTCCCTTCACCAAAAGGGCCCCCCGCTAAATACGGCCCTGACCTGCAGCTTGCTACTGGAAGTGAAACACCGCTTTCGCTCCATGCGAACTCGTTTGGCCTCAATTATGGCAGTCCTCATCATCGGCTTATCGACGAAATACTTGGTGAATCGTCAAAAGAAAAAAAAAAGAATGGACTGAGGGATCCCTCGATACCAGTTGCAGCTACATCAGAAGAAGCTCGGTGACGGCAACTTCGGAGAGGTCTGGTACGCAAGTTGCAAGGCGTAATTGAGGTGACGATCAAGACGGTGAAGCCTGTTACAATGTCTCCGGAAGCATTCCTTAATGAGGCGCAGGCTATAAAGCAGTGTGAGCACGCGAACCTTGTAAAGCTCTACGCCGTCTGCACTACCGAGGAGCCTTTCTACCTTGTCACCGAGTTCATGCCGAATGGCGCTTTGCTCGGATACCTAAGAAACGCGTGCCATCAACTCAGCATACAAGCGATGGTCGGCATCTGCGCACAGGTCGCGAGTGGAATGCAGTTCCTGGAGGAACGCAAACTGGTCCACCGTGATCTCTCTGCTCGCAATGTACTCGTAGGTGAACATCACTCAGGCGTACCTGTCGTGAAGGTGGCAGACTTCGGACTCGCATGAATGGAAGCACACAGCTACGAGGCCAGGACCGGCTCTAAGTTCCCGATAAAGTGGACCGCACCCGAGGCGGCTGCTTGCGGAAACTTTACGGTGAAATCCGGCGTGTGGAGCTATGATGTTCTTTTATACGAGGTTTTCACACGAGGCCAGGTACCTTATCAGGGCCTGCAAAATCGCGAAGTCGTCGAACAAGTAAAACTCGGCTATCGAATGCCATGCCCAAAGAACTGCCCGGAAGTGCTCTACAACGAACTCATGCTCGAATGCTGGAACACGATACCCGAAAAGCGACCAACATTCGCCTTCCTGTCATGGTTCCTCGACAACTACACGGTCAACTTGCAGCCGCCCGGCCAGGAGTACCCTATGTAGATATCCCGATGCTAATCTAGACTACCTGCTGTTCATTTTCTTGCCAGCTATCCTACTTCGACCAAAGTCTGTATACTCAGAATCGTCGCTGGTAGGCTGTAAGCTGGCATTGCTGTAAGCAAACATGTTTCCAAACAATGCCAATTAATCATTGCCCAACCTCGTCGCTTACGCATGTCTAAGGACGCTCCGACAAGCCGTTATTTAGTTGTACTTATTCTGGTTCTCCTATGCTATAGAATGATACTTGCAGTTTTTCCTGGTGGAAGAGTTTATTATGTAATGCAAGGAAACAGCGAAGTGCGTGCGCGTTTGCAAACTGCCAGCCTTGTGCTGTAGGTCTTAATCAGACGAAGTTTTGGTGCAAGTCACTTCTCCCTTGGTAACGCTTGCAAGCCATTCGCAGTGTTCGGAGAGGCGGGCATACACTCCTAGAAGTAAACGGTATTACATTGGACAAACACGGCTTTGTGAGCGTTACCATGTCCGACAAATTGTTCGTTCTCTGGGTATGGTCCCCGCGATGTGTCACCAGCGAGATGCCAGCGCTTGTTGAGTTCGAACTGAATAGGGCCGCCACTGTCGCCCTGAAAGGGACATATAGTTGCAAGGCAATCTACCGTGACGTACCGGTGTCGTGTCGCGATGGTCGGAACCTGCGCATATTTCAGTATCAGCGATCTGCGTATATTGACGGCTAAATTAAGCATAAAACGTCATGATGTGCTGTGCTCTCGTCACAGGTATGTACCGCAGGGACTGCGATTAGTATTAGACTGCGGCGCTGACCCCCCCCCCCNCGTACAACCGTACCGTACAAGTACGGGTTTTTGTACGGCCCGTACCGTACAAGTACGGGTTTTTGTACGGGCCGTACCGTACAATGTGCGGGGCCCGTACCCGTGCCCGTACAAAAATTTGGTTTTTTTGCCGAAAAAACAGGCCAAAATGGAGTTATGGTCGAATAATCTACGACATTAAGTGGTTTAAATGTCATCCCATAGAGCTATACAGGGATTTTAGGCCCGCCGCAGGCGATACCAACGAAATTTTAGTCAAAATTTTTATGAATTTGGTGAAAATTTGCTAAAAATTCGCCTAGCGGCGGCCCAAAAATTGCCAAAAACACGGGTACGGGTACGGGGGGCGTACAGAGGGGGTACCCGGCCCGTACACCCGGCCCGTACTGGACCCCTCCCCCCGGCCCGTACAACCGTACCGTACAAGTACGGGTTTTTGTACGGCCCGTACCGTACAAGTACGGGTTTTTGTACGGGCCGTACCGTACAATGTGCGGGGCCCGTACCCGTGCCCGTACAAAAATTTGGTTTTTTTGCCGAAAAAACAGGCCAAAATGGAGTTATGGTCGAATAATCTACGACATTAAGTGGTTTAAATGTCATCCCATAGAGCTATACAGGGATTTTAGGCCCGCCGCAGGCGATACCAACGAAATTTTAGTCAAAATTTTTATGAATTTGGTGAAAATTTGCTAAAAATTCGCCTAGCGGCGGCCCAAAAATTGCCAAAAACACGGGTACGGGTACGGGGGGCGTACAGAGGGGGTACCCGGCCCGTACACCCGGCCCGTACTGGACCCCTCCCCCCGGCCCGTACAACCGTACCGTACAAGTACGGGTTTTTGTACGGCCCGTACCGTACAAGTACGGGTTTTTGTACGGGCCGTACCGTACAATGTGCGGGGCCCGTACCCGTGCCCGTACAAAAATTTGGTTTTTTTGCCGAAAAAACAGGCCAAAATGGAGTTATGGTCGAATAATCTACGACATTAAGTGGTTTAAATGTCATCCCATAGAGCTATACAGGGATTTTAGGCCCGCCGCAGGCGATACCAACGAAATTTTAGTCAAAATTTTTATGAATTTGGTGAAAATTTGCTAAAAATTCGCCTAGCGGCGGCCCAAAAATTGCCAAAAACACGGGTACGGGTACGGGGGGCGTACAGAGGGGGTACCCGGCCCGTACACCCGGCCCGTACTGGACCCCCACCCCCGGCCCGTACAACCGTACCGTACAAGTACGGGTTTTTGTACGGGCCGTACCGTTAAGTACGGGTACGGGTACGGGCCGTTCAACGGTACGGGTGCCGAAGTCTAATTAGTATCGTACTTGCGGCCCGTTACGAAACCCGTAAAATGCCGAGCTGTCATTCGGCCGACGTAAAAACCCCAGCTAAGATTCCATCTAACAATCTCCCCACTTGCGTCGCTACTACCCCTACCCTGTTGCCAATCATTGATGCATCGAACACGTGTTTTCGACTGAAACTCATAGCACTAAATCGGGCTGTGAAAAGCTTAGCTCAGTGAACATCCCAAATGAACTAACGCGCTAAGCGATGCTTCCACATGCGAAAACTCGGCTGTATTGTACAAGCCTGAACGGGGCCGAAAAAGATCATTCTAACTCAGTTCGGTTCAGCTTAACTAAACCATCCAGTTCAAAAACGCTTATGCAAGTGCACAGCGCATGCAATCTTACCAAAATTCTATCGGGCGTAGTGGGATTATCGACTCCTCGAGAATTTCCGTGTCAATGTAAGAACCGTTGTCAGTTGGGTAATGTCTGCCCCATCCGACGGCCACGACGAAGCTCGTATGGTCTTCCACTCGAGCGTCGCTCAAGCAAATCGGGCTGATCGTGTCCGAAAAAGCAACGGACTCGTTCAGCTAAAAGGGCATTGAATGTTATTGTGCCATATCAAGCGTCGAACCTTTATCGCCACAATGTCATGGCCAGTGCTCATCAAATCTTCCTCCCAGTTCTCGACCGAGTTGTTGAAAAAGTGAACGTCTTCCATGCCGAAAACTTGGCCCCCTTTCCTCTTATCAACCAAGCCAAGGCGTACGGTCAACTCGGAACACTGCTTCCAGTCTGGATAGCATCCTATGCCTCCGAAGCAGTGAAGCGCTGATATAACGTAGTTAGACGAGACCAGCGTTCCGGTACAACCGCCGCCCACGCTTGCTAACCACGGCCAGTCCCCGAGATGATCGTCGGGACCAACAATGACCTAAAAGTCACCACAAATTGACTTCATTACTAAGTGGAAGTGAGGACTAGTGTTTGTATTCACGTCACGACATAGAGGCACTGGAGAATGCTTCTCGGACAACTTAATGCAACACCTGCTCCCAAAAAACTTTTCAACCATTATGCTGGGCACGCGGTTATAAGAAACTCTATGCTATGGTCATGCATTCGCACAGAACCATGCATATGTACTAAGCCGTATCGCATGCGTAAGAATAGCGAAGCTGTTCCCTAAAACTTTTCAACCTGTAATAACTGTAGTCACTTCTAGAAAAACCCACGCAGCCATCAGTGTATGTTGTGCTGTGAGTACGCGTGCGTGCAGCCACGCGAACCAAGCGGTACCACGTGCAGAAGTATCCAGTCTATAGACGCCAAAATTTCGTTATTTTTATATAATTCAAGAAAATGTCGCGGCGCTAGGCGCCCGTGACTGTATATAAATTCTGGATCTTATACTTTGATGAGCAGCGATTTTATTGTCATGATCGGGGTATAGACTCTTACCTTGCCCGGCTGGTTGATGCTCTTGCGTGTGAAGGCTTGCCCGCAGGAACGGTCGTCGCGGCTAGAAGCCAGGCAGGTAGCGAATAACGTCACTAGGGCGCATGAAAGAAGGCACCTCATGCTTACGGAGAGTGAGGCAGATGAGGGTTTGCGGCCGTGGCGGACCATTTTATACGGTTTGATACTGATGCGATTTGGCGACCGTCGTCGTTTTAAGGATAGTATTTCAGCATTGAATGTCAGCCATCTGATTCACTAAATTCTCGCTTCCTCTACGTTGTCGGTGTTAGCGAAGGGCGTCTAAATCAACGTATTCCGGGAACTGAAGCCATTCGTACGTCTAGGCACATCGCTACAACGTCACCGATTGCGAACGAGGAGTTACTCATCGGCAAACGCTGGAGAACGCTAATGCGTACAAGAACATTTCCAGAGCCTTTCTGCCACCGTCTTCCATAAAGGTCACATCCTGGTGAGATCGCGTTTTCAAGTGACGATGACTAATTTCGTTTGAACGGGGCTCGGTCTTGATTCCGCATGTGTGGTCTGTTGACAAGAATTCAATAATTTTTCTCACTAGATTCAAACGTTTCGCGTTTAGCATCAGAACTGACGTTTGAGGATCACGTGGATCAAACGTTAGTAAGGGCAACACTTGAGAACAACACATCATCCGCTCCTCGACCCTGTCTATCGCTAAACCACCAGATGTAAGCGATGTTGATTACACGTCTCCACCGAAGTGTCTGTCATTGACAAGCGTTGGTGGTATACGGTTCCACTTCGTTACCTTCGAGACATGAAAACCTGGTTCTATTCTAACGGCTGCGCAGTGCACTCTGAATGCAAAATTTTTTCTCGTGCAAAAAACTTGCTGTAGAATCGCTACCTTGAAGGAGTCTAATACTGGCCCGGAAACATACACTATACAACGTGTTTTGACGGTGCATTTTATGGGAAGCAGCTCACAAGCGCATGTATGTCAGCACAGTGTACAGGAAAGTAGAAAAAGGCGCTGAAATCTTAGCGACGTCGAGTTCCATCCTCGAAGAACACGCCTCCGTCGATGGCGCAGTACTTCGGGCAGATGCCTCGCTCGCCTGGACTACCTGGGGGTCCAACGCTACCGGGTGGTCCTGGCTCTCCATCATTGCCTGGTGCTCCAGCAGAACCAGGCGGGCCTGTTGGTCCGGATGGTCCTAAAGTAAAGCGTGAAATGAACGATCACACATTGAAAAACGTACCTGGAAGTCCTGGTGGGCCTGGGATACCGGGCGGTCCTGACGGTCCAGAAGGTCCGGCATCGCCTAAAACGATCAGCGTCAACACCTAAGACGTTGGCTTCAAGCCCTACCTGCTGGACCTGGTGGTCCAGGCACGATTGGTTCAGACTGAGCAGGGATTCCAGGAGGACCCTAAAACGATGATAACGTTAATCGATGAATCAAGCAACATACACTTACCTGCGGCCCCGGCACTCCGGATTCTCCTCTCGGTCCTTGCGATCCTGGCGGCCCTGAAAGGGAGTCATTACTGCCTAGCAGTACTACGAATGGCTATCGCCTACAAAGAACTACCCACCTGGGAGGCCTGGGAGTGGAATTCCTCCAGGCCTGCCTGGAGTTCCCGGGAACCCGGCGTCACCTGGCGGTCCCATCGCACCCGGTGTTCCTGGCGCACCCCTCGGACACGATGGACAAGGAGGTCGCACGACTGGCGCACACACTGCGGTCGCCGGACGCCCAGGATTTCCCGGTACACCTGGAGCTCCAGGATTTCCTGGGCGACCGTTTGTCCCTGGACGTCCTGCCGGTCCGGCTTGGCCTCCGGAGCAACAGTCGGAGCAAGAACCACCGGGAGCCCATGTACCTCCGCGTACCGCAACGCCTTCTTCGTCGTCATCGCCCGTCTGACGAACGGTACGATTGCCTCCGATGGCGGGAATCCGCCGTAGCTGCCCAACCTCGGTCCAGATGTCCTTTGCAGAGCCCTGAAATCGTTGTGCATAACTATAGCGTGAAGCGCTGACATGCTGGGCGAAAAGCTTGGTATTTCATGGTGTTGGCACGAGAGTCAGGAGGCCTTTTACCGTGAAAGAATTTCTTGAACTTGTCAACCGGCAAGAAGGGCTTTAAACTTCTAGAAAATCATGCAGCATGCCGTGCATGGCGCATGCATGCGTGCAGTCATGCTACTAAGCTGTACCGCATTATGCTTACTAAGCATTACGGCACTCATAAACATGCCATTTACAACAAACATGAAAGTTTTCGACCCAATGGAACTAATTATTCTGGCATGTGTTCGCTTGTAGTGTAGTGGCCGTCACAGGGCCCCAGGACATGATTTCGTCAGGAGGAACCATGGCCTACAAGCCTTCAAGCAAGAGCCTGAACCTTGCCGCATCTGGTAACTCCGGAAAGCTTCGCTGCCTGGGCAAAGTGCAAGTGTAGACGGTAGTTTGGCCTTTATCACTAGTACGGGAAGTACACTCGGCATGTCTTTAAGCGAACGTACGCAATCCCGCATTATTCTGAGGCAAAAAGGAGCCGAAGCTTAGTAGAAATAGGTGCATGTTCGTGTAGCCTTACAGGTAAGCTGAGACAAAAGTTATCGTTCCAAGAGACACCCAGTGTATAGGCAAACCGGACGAAATCTTTAGAACGGAATCTTAGTACTTGTGCGTACTCACCTCACAGAGCACAAGTTCGCGGTCCATAGTTCTAGCAACGGTGGCGGCATGGCTTTGGAGGACGGTCAAGACAGCGACAATGGACAGTAGGGACGCTATCGAAAAGCTTAGCGTCGAATAACCCACAAAGCGGTAGGCCTTGAGACGATCGTCGTACGGCGAACCCTTGTGCTTCGTCATAATTATCCTCGGTTCCGTATGGACAGGAATTTATACCCCACAGCAACATGCTAAAGCGTATAGGAAACAATCATGCTCAGACTCCTGCTGTCAGCGGAATGAATATTAGCGCCCGAACGAGGAGTGCGACAGTTTCTTACGCGCTCCAGCTAATTAAGCCCGGTCGGCGGCGATAGTCGCGTGGTTAGAGCTAACGTACAGGATGAGGAAACGGCCGGTTTAGCAACAGCGGGTGTTCGTCATCGCCTGATTTTGGACTTGCGTCACGTCCGATCTAGTGGGTAGTGCACGGAAAGCGAAGGATACCCGCTTAAACGAAAATGTTGAGACTGTTCTAGTTACAAAGCAAATCCACTATAGATGTATTATGCAACTTTGTTACGGGAAAAGCAAAAAAAAAACGTACAAAGACATTTATTTGCATTCTAGGGTGAGCGAATACGGCCGGTGTCTAGCTGAATGTATTTCCTCGACTGACATCATGCGCAGGTGACCGTCCGAGGACTGCTTGCGGCCGTCCAAATCAATGAGCGTTAAGAAAAGTGTAAAAATTTTATGCCCATAGCTCACGTACATACCGTATTGGCTCTAATATAAGACGAACCCTAATATAAGACGAGCCCTAATAGAAGACGAGCAAACTGAACCATTAAAAATAGAAGACGAGGCTCTAATATAAGACGAAACATGCATATCTAACTCTACGACGATTGGATGGTCCACGGGGACCGAGAGGAGACAGCGGGAGGCAACCCGAAACCGCCTCCGCATGAAGTGTACCTCCAGTGGATCGTGGACGCCGGGAAGAGCATCCCACGTCAGGCTCTGGCGGCATCGTTCAAAACATGCGGCACAACCACCGCCCTCGACGGCAGTGAAGACCACCTCATTCGCTGCATCAAACCGAACGGGCCGATTCCGTCCGGACGCGCTGCACTGGAAGAGGCCCGCATTCTCGACG
>JNEY01000588.1:48135-60763 GCA_020875895.1 Aphelenchus avenae | reverse complement strand
AAACGTGTTTGCTAGGAAATATAAGTCTGCTAGAAGCCGACCTAGGGAATAGCAGTACACACGACCTCCTTCGTAACAGCAATGCGCAATCAGTTTATAGCAAATGAATCCTAATGAAGGCACAGTAAAAGTAAAGCACGACAAAAATTAAAAACACGTATAAACGGAGAGAAGTGGATGATGACCAGGTGAGAACTCTCTAGAAGGTGAACGACTCGGGACTCAAATCGACTTGTTTTCGTCGAACTTTCTAGGCCAGACGTACCGTAGGTGCTGGGAATCCAACGCCAATTCAAACCTTTGGTGCGTGCACTGCCAAAACGGCGACCGCTAGCTGATCACGGGCCGAAGTCCGTGATGCAGCGAGGCCGCAATGAACGAAGTCCATATGCGGCGTCCATCGACGGACGCGTTGGCATGCGTCCGCAGGAGTTCGCGGCGGGACCAAGCCGCGGTTGAAGCGCACGAAGCGACAAGCTTGCGCTGTCGCCAACAAGGGTCCGGCCTCCTCAGAGATCGACCCGATCTCGAAGCCTTACAGCTCGCAATCAGGTATCCTGATTAGCGTCATGGGCCGAGTGCACCCGTCGATTAGACCAAGTGTTCAGCAAAAAGAGAGGAGGAAAAGTAGAAACATTAACATGGAACATCAAACTAGAACAAGTTGAGAATGGGAAAGTAGGTGGGAAATGACGGCTCAGCTGCGACGGTTTCCTTGTCCGCGGCGGTTGCTGTTCCACTGACCACGTCTACCACCCCCGCCCCGCTTGTGCGGCGCGCCTCGGGCCGCATAGTCCTCGCGATGGTGCTTCTGGACTTTGCCGCGGTAGACGTTGTGAAGGGATGGTGACGGCGACGTGCCTAAATCACAAGGGATTAGGACTTAAACATGACGAAAACAGGGCCAGGTTACTGATGCTACTGCCAGCTAAGAACCCTCCTTAATTAAAAACAAGATTCTACAGTAGATAGTTTCCTTGTTTTTGGCCAATAAGGATAGGGGTTGCTTAGGTCCAAAAGTACCGGCCATTGAATGAGGACAGCGCTTACTTTGCTGCTGTGACGAAAGTGCGGACTCCGGCTTAACGGGGTCGGACAAGTCGGCGTCGGCGGGCACGAGGCTCGATTTGAGCTGACGAAGGAATCGCAGTGCCGCGCGGACGGATTTACGGGACACGCGGCCCATCTGGTCGACGGCGGTCCAGTACGTGATGAACGCGTTGGAGCCGAGGGAGGGGGGCGAAGCGAGCACCGTCGACGCGTTCGATGTCGTTGAGCCAGAGCTAAAGCACCCGGATTTAGCATGGAATAAGAAACATGAACGACATTACAGCAAACAAGCAACGTACCACATTTGGAAGATCGACGGAGATCTTATTAAACTCTTGCATGAAAGATTCGAAGATCGGGAGCAAGGAGTGCGCGTAGGGCACGGGTAGAACGACGAACTGGACGTGACCCATTTTGCGGCCGCCGCGATGACGTAGCGCAGTGCCGGGACGAGCTGCGACTGGTGCGCGAACTGGAACTGGTCGTTGTCGATGTTGAGCCAGACGAAGATGCGCTTCACGGTAGCTTGAAGATGCGTGTTCTCGAAGAACGTGCGAAGCTAGGCAAAGTAAATTAGCTAATTAACGTAACTAACATGACACTTAGCTACAAAGTGGCACATGAAGCGGTACAGTGCGTACAGAACGACATGCAAGGCGTTTTGAGTCGGACGGTTCCATCCCCACTTGCTCCTTCGGGAGACCAACTGGCGCGCCAAAAAGGCAGCTAATACCAGTCGGCACGAGACCCCCGAAGGTTCCTGGCCGTTTGAACTGGCGCGACCAGAAGTCATCTATACCAGCCGGCGGGCGAGGGAACGTACAGGACGGACAGTACATGACAGTACGTAATAACGTGATAACGTTCCAATCTCCTTGCCTGGGAGGACTTTCGTCTTCCGCAGGTTTCCAGACCGTATAACCGATGCGGCACGCAGGGCCTAAACACATCGTCCGGCGGGGAAGGGAACGGACAGGACGGACAGGACATCAAAGATATACGAACATGTGCTAGTGTCCAAAAGTAACATGTATATTTACCATCCGTTCCTAGTACAGCGAAGCCGTGCCTATCCTTATTATAGTGGAAGGTGACTCACGTGAGGAAGGGTAGAAGCTTCCACGAAGGTAGCGTCGATGACGTTGGCAAGAACTTCGGCGTTGTTGCCACCGAGGACGAGACAGGCTCGCCTCGCAGGGACTTTCTACCGTCGAGCTCGAAGAAGTGTGTTGTCGACTACGACGTAACTGAAAGATGCATTGTAACACACTGATTTGTTGCTGAGTGGTACTAGCCTCGACAGACGAAGTACGCCGGATTGGCGAGGACGGTCATTGGACCTGACTGATGCGCCGCTGTGTGCGACTTGCGAGATTGCCGGCGCTTGTTAGTGGCGAAACGGCAAAACTAAAGTGTGCTATTATAGCAACAAATGACACTGAGCGGTACTTACCGCTTAGGTAAATGTCCTGGTTGGACGGCGACGACGGACAGCGAGAGCACTGCTCACGCACGGTAACTGAGACTCTCGGGGAGTGTACGAAGATAAACAAGGCGTGGTACACTGAACCCGCTTGACGACTTGGACGTTCGAGGTCGGGAACTCCTGCGACGGACATTTTGACCCTGTCGTCCGGAGGTGCTCATCGATCTCGAAACTAAAGAAGATACAGTTAAATAACTGCGCACGAAAGAATCCCAAGAATAAAGTTGGACGGCAACGAAACGGTAATTGAAGAAATTACGTAGTAACATTAAAGAGTGAAACTATTCACTACTACTAAGACTAAGCGCAACAAACGAACTTGTAACAAACAAATACTGCGCTAAATGGTGCGACCTAGCAACTTTGTCGATGCGCGACGCGGATTCGCTTTTTGCGAGCCACGGACCGGAAGTGCATGACGGTCGGTTCGCCAATGCTTACGTTTGCCAGCGGCTTGTCATTGGGAGCTACTGCGCTAGAGGAAGCTTTGACCGCATTGACAAGGGCCACCTTGTTTGTAAGGGGTAACGACGGCTTGTTACCGCGCAAGACGACATTAGCGGGCTTTTGGGCCGGAAACTTGTACCAGCACCTTGGTGCTATGTGACCTTTTCTGGCACAGAATGTACAAGTGACACTCTTTGCCGGTTTGCATTGGGCAGTCCGGACCGAAGCCGCGAGCGAGTCGCAGAAGACAGTTCCACTGGAAGCGACTACTATGTTGGACGCGGGATCCTGACGCGGGTCGCAAAAGGTTAATCCATTAGTGCCGACTACGGTTGAGGACGCGCTAGCATTTGTGAAAGTTGGCCGCTTGTGCGGGGCACTTCTTGAAGCACTTTGGCTCAGTATGACTAATGGCGCCACAGTGCGTGCAATTACGGTCAGAGCGGTTAACAAATTTGTTGTGTGGACCGACTGGTGGGAAAGACGAGAAAGCAGTACCACTTGCAGGGTTGCTAGGAGGCGCTGAATTGGGCGCAGAATAAGAACTCGCATTTGGCGAAGCTGCGGAGTAGCATGCTGGGGTGCCGATCCTTGTGGCGCAAAACAGTTTAACATAGGCCCATGAGTCGGACGGTTGCGAGCGCCTTGTTGCTAGGACCTATCCACTGATTAGGACTTCTGCTCATATGTGAGGACCATGCGTCGCAGTCTGTCATACTTAGCAGCCGCTGATGGTGCACCTTCAAGCGCGTACTCAAGTTGAAGGAGCAAATCCTTTTCGCGAATACTACCGCGCAAAAGATCGTGCTTGACCAGCGCAACGTACTCAGCGTCGGCTTCCTCAAAAGCTGCGGACACACGTGACTCGAAGAGCGGGTTTGACCTTCACGAATGCGCATGCTCATGGCACCGCTACGCCGCATTGACTTAGCCAGGTCCGTGTTATCGGACATTTTGTTTTGCATAGCTTCGTACAACTCGTCGAAAGAGATTCGCGGCCGCTCACGCAGAACGTTTTTGTATTCTTGCAAGGGCCTACCAGTCAGGTACTGACCGAAGTCTCGCACTCGTGTCTCATCAGAACTGCTCGCGTAGCGACACACAAACCCACGGGCCCAGTCGTCAAAAGGCTGACCATCCTGCTTACGGTTACCACTGAAGAAGCTCAGTGTAGGAAGAGACGGCTTAGTCAAGGCCTCTTTGAATGTACTTAGGAGTAGCGCCATAGCATCTGTACCTGTTGGCGGTGGCGGCGGAGGAGCCGACGTCTTCGGATGATCGGCTGGTGAACCCGAGCTGCTGGAGTCGTGCGTCGAGTGACGGTCGGTTTCCTTAAAATCGGAATTCATTTTTGAATCTGAATCCTCAGTGGTACCTCCATCCGTGTCCTTCTTTGAGAGAGCGTCGCGGAGATCCTTCACCGTCTGCGAAAGCAGCTGGACTCGGTCGACTTCGGCGGCGAGCTCCACGTCTTTGCAGTTGAGCTCGTCTTGCAGCTCGCTGATGCGGCGCTCGCACTCGGAGTGATCCTGCAAAACGTCAGTGTTAGCTAACCGCTGCTGCAGGTCATCAATCTTCGAGTTTTGAGTGGCTGTGGCAGTTACGAGTTCATGCACTCCCTTCTTGCATCCTAGTACCGTACTAAGACTGTCACACAAGTGGAGGTAGCCATTTAGCTCGACGATGCGCTTATTTTTGTCCATTGTTTCCTCACGTGCAGCTTTGAGTTGCTTTTCCAGGGAAGCTACTTTAAGTCCCAGTGTCTCAAGATCCCCTTGGAGTTTCTCGTTACTGAAGGATGAGGTGTCACGGAATAGGCTTTGGCTAGTAGCGGCCGGTGGGTCCCACTCCAGAGACGCCCTATTAAAGTCCAGTACTTTGCTTCCTGCATGCTTCTGGTACCTATTTGCGTAACTACCCTCGAAGCCATCAACCGAAGCTGCGACTTTCCTCTGGAGGAACTCAAGTTTCTCATCCAGAACCTGCGAAAATTCCGGTTTGACCGCGCTATCCTTAGCTAGGTGGACGAGGGTTTCCAGTGAATCAGTTAATTCGCTGACCAAATTCTCCCGAATGTCCCGGGCATTGACCTCTACCACGGGCCTACTACCTTCGGGTACGAGTTCCGGTTGTTTAGCAGTCAGAATTTCTGCTAGTGGTGCAGAAAGAGCTTCTTTGATTAAGGGTCTGTAGGCCGTGAACTTTTTTGTTAATGCTCCCTTAATTTTGCTGTCCGCGATGACGGCCACAATGTCGCACCGCAGCTTTTCGATGTGTGGCTCAATCGACGTCCATACCGCCATACCGTTTGAGTAACCAGCGCTGAGCCATCGCCTTCGTTGCCGAGACCCATGTCGTCTTCGGTACCAGGCATCGTGGATCGTTGAGCGGTACTTGAGAGCGGTTGCTGAGTGCGCAGAGTCTATCAACGAGGTCACTCTAAAGAGAGAAGCGTTAATGGCAGCAGGGTGCGTATTCACGGAAGAAACTGCACCTTTAAAGCACGAAATTATTGCGAATTTCGCTTCAAATTAGGGCTGAAATGTTCGAGCACTTTTCAGCAGGTAATGATCAGGCTAATAGCCACAAAAAGAGAACGATTGTCTCCAAGAAGTACCAAAATTGCTTGAACTTCGGTGAAGCGAAGACTAACGTTTTGTTGTCTCGCGAAAAGGGAAGAGATTTTGCCAATCTCAAAAGGATTCGTACGCTAAAATGATTGCGCAAAACTGGGCTCAGTTTTGTCTAGTGTGTTACGCCGGCCAGGAGATCCCCATGTGGGAGTTTCTAAAACGTGTTTGCTAGGAAATATAAGTCTGCTAGAAGCCGACCTAGGGAATAGCAGTACACACGACCTCCTTCGTAACAGCAATGCGCAATCAGTTTATAGCAAATGAATCCTAATGAAGGCACAATAAAAGTAAAGCACGACAAAAATTAAAAACACGTATAAACGGAGAGAAGTGGATGATGACCAGGTGAGAACTCTCTAGAAGGTGAACGACTCGGGACTCAAATCGACTTGTTTTCGTCGAACTTTCTAGGCCAGACGTACCGTAGGTGCTGGGAATCCAGCGCCAATTCAAAACCTTTGGTGCGTGCACTGCCAAAACGGCGACCGCTAGCTGATCATGGACCGAAGTCCGTGATGCAGCGAGGCCGCAATGAACGAAGTCCATATGCGGCGTCCATCGACGGACGCGTTGGCATGCGTCCGCAGGAGTTCGCGGCGGGACCAAGCCGCGGTTGAAGCGCACGAAGCGACAAGCTTGCGCTGTCGCCAACACTCCAAGCGTCTTGTCAAGTGCGATGGGATCAAGCATGGGAGAGCATCGTTGAGGTAAGCATTAGACATCCATTATGACAAGTGACCTGGTAAGTTAGTACGTATGTTGCTTGCTATGCGTCCCTATTATTCATTGGAAGATGCAGAAGCGCATAGCTATGACTTTGTAGAGCATCAAAGTTAGCCAGAAACGTATGCGGCACAAGCACTTAAAAGAAGCGCACGAAATCTTGCCTTCTCAGACGACCGGCTGTTAGTAACCAGGGTCGTTTTCTGATCAAAGCTCTAGTCGAACCCAAGGCTGGAGACTTTTTTCGCAGACCTAGACCGAGACTAAACCCCCTGGCCCGAGACTAAAACGAGACCCGAGACCCGAAAATATTTTCTTCCTGAACCCGAACGGGAGCTCCGCTGGGCGTTCCGTCTCTCAGCGTTACTGATCAATAGCCCGTGTTGTTGTCGATATGTTTGACGTGAATGTGTGCTTGGTACAATTCCTTTACCGATGAACTTTCTTTTGGAATGAGCAAGTTCACCGAGTACTTTTCCCTCGAAGGCACACATGCCCGATGCAGAAAGTGCAAGCACACTGTCTCACACAACGCTGTGTGGAGGTGGAAAGGTCGGGCCCCCGTTTGTACCGACCTAGGCCCGGGCCGGGGGCAGGGGGCGAAAAGCCGCCGGCCCCAGACTTTTGACCCCTAAAATGTTGAAAATTGTCGAAATTCCCTTTACGATGCTAGAAAAATCGTCGAAAAAACGTCAAATTGTACGCATTTGCTGAGAATACGTTGCTAAAAATGCGTTAGTTCCGTCTTTGAGTTCCCAAATACGTGGGCCGGGGGCCTACGGCCCCGGCGACCGCATGTGGGGGCCCGACCTCAGGCGCCCGGCCCACTCATACCCCAGGGTACGGCCCCCGGGGGCGGGCCATCAGCCCCCGTCCTCCACAGAATTGATCTCGTACAAGGACTACAATACGAAGAGCATGTTCATCCACCTCGATACTCACAAAGACCTCTGGGAAGAGTTCTCTAAGAAGAAGCAAAGCAAGGCCCAGAAATGGCAGGCGGAGGAAGAAAAGTAACTACCTAGTTTTATGTTTTAACTTATGCTGCATTCGTCAATGTTTAGAATGAGCCAGTTTCTTGTTTTGAGTAAAAACCTGTTGATGAACGATGCTTTGATGAGTACAGAAAATAGAAAAAAATCAAGTGGGCCGAGACTTGGCCAGGGACCGAAACCGAGACCCTAGACTTACCCCCTGACCCGAGACTAAAACGAGACCCGAGACCCGAGACCGCCCAGCCCTGGTCCAACTCCTTATTTACTCTACCAAATTGCGTTCTTTTCTTTGTTCTGTTCTTACTTTTTGAGCAACTTCGTAAGGGAGCGTCCAGAAATTATGTAATCATTACAGGAGGGAGGGGGGGGGGGGGTCAGACCTCCTGGGAATTCAGTGCAAAAACTGATTACACCCAGTGGAGGGGGGAGGGTGGGAGGGGTCAAAAAAGGGCGGTGTAATGATTACAAAATTTCTGGACGGCCCCTAACGATTCATCGAGGTCTTGGGAACCTTAGCTGGATAGCATATAAGTGTCATTACGAAGAATTTGTGTAACACAATATGCACGCTTAAAACACTTTGCTAGACGAGCGCAGTCCTTAACTTGAAGTCTTACGCAAGCAATAAAATCGTACATAATATTGACGTAGAGAAGAGCTAAAATTGCCATAAATGCAAAGTGTTACCAAGCAATTTACACAATGCACAGGTGCCGACATGCTAATTCCAATCCTAGCACGTCTTACCATGTTAGCCACTGGCAAAAAGGTTCCGGAAGCCAGAGAGCGTACATTACGTAAAACGGAGAGATCTGAAAGCGCACTGCGGCCGATGACCAAAGAGCACAATACCGTATTTTCTCTAATAATTCCCCTCCCTCTATTAGACCTCCCCCCTCTAACTCCCCCCCCCCTCCCCTAAAATTCACAGCTGTTCTGGGGGTATGCCTACTTGCAAATGGCCTCTAAGGCCATGTTTGGATAGAAAACGATGAGGCAAGCAGTTTAAGCCAGAAATCATGACATGCGGACATGAAACAAACAAGTTCTGCCCAGCAGAAAATTTGAAAATTTTCGAAATTGGTGAATTGAACATTAATTCCCCCGGGGAAATTATTGGAGAAAATACGGTATATGAAAAAAGACCATGGCAGAACGCAAAAAGAAGCTCAGCGATGAGACCGAGCACTGCGTAATACCGAAAATGTACATGTTGGCGCGAGTTACAAGGTTTTCATACACAGAAGTCCGAAATCCTGGCGATGCTTTCGCTTGTGCTTTGCACTGAACGTCTGGTAGGCTTCAAGTACGAGGACGGCAACAGAGGTCGAAACGCTCACTGTGACTGCGCTTACTGCATTTGCCTAAAGCCACCGTTCGAATTGGCAAGATCCGATGCGTAATGCGGTCATTTCCTTGAGGTTGCGATATGAAGCTGCTACCAAATTTGCCAGGCTCACCCAAGGAACGAGGTTAAGAAGGCCGTGATCGTCACCAAGCTGCACGATCCTTGTTCGCATCGTGAGCCGTGTGCCTGCCGCAAATGCCGGAAGCAGAAACCCTACAAGTGGGCTAACGCTGAGAAATCTCCTGTTCCATATCTGGACATACCAGTGCATGACAAAAAAACTATGTATTGCTGAACGGGACCACCGCGCAGCTACAACACAAAAGCACTTGGGATTGCAAGCAGTGAAGCGAACTGGGTTTCGAGTGGTCGGCCTCGCGCAAACGTGGGCGCTTCGGGTATGCTGCAGCAGTGACCCCTTGAACCCAGGATGGAGATAGAGCTGCAGANGCAACGCTCTTTATGTCTAAAAACGAAGTTCCGGGCCTGACAGGCTTTCTCGAAGGAGCCTTTCAGAAGCCATTAGGTAGAAAGGATTGAACCAGATATCAACCATAGCGGCCCAACGCTGGTTTTAACCGTTAGGCCCGATTGTTCGGCTGCCGCTAAAGGTTCGGTACCATGTCCGGATCATAGTAGCGTCGGATTCGGAACAGAGATACGGTCTCTGGGACCAGACGATCTACTATGGACCCAAGTACGTGCCAAAGTGAACTCCTGGCCGTCGGGATCAGTGCTCGGAGTCGGCCACAAACTACTTATAGAACACCGTCTACTGCCGTGCACGAATGTATCCTAGGATGTCATCGATTTCTTCATACGCCTACCTACCGCGACGATGGATTGTACCTACAAGATTGCAGATTTGGGTCGCTTTTTGTGCGTCCAAACGGAACAAAGTAAAGCACAAGCGCAGTCAGGCGTCGTCCAATCCTACAAGGTGGGGACGTAAACATGTGACTATTCTTGATCGTTTATAAGTAGCTTCCTCAAGGCGTAACGTTGTAACATTGTGCAGGTACGACGTCCGATGCGCGTCGTATCAAGACAGAAAAGTGTCCGCTCAGACCCCAGCTTACATCAGATTTAGTGGACGTTAGCATGTCAGCTATTCGAGAAGAGCATTCGACTTCGCCTTCTCGAGTACTTGTAATCGTGCGCTTTTTTTCTCCAGCTCAGTAGTATGAGACACAAATCACACTCATTCGTTCCAAGCATCGAAGTGTGGTTTAATCCACTGCTCCCCTTAGCCATGCCAGTTTTGACTTCGTTTACCTACATCTAGTTTGCTTTTCCCTTTTAGACATCGGGATTAATGCATCATGTAGGCAGTGGCGTAATTTGGGGCCGGCCAGGGGAGGGGCGCCATGGTAAGGGGGGACCCTTACCTAATTTTTCGGTGCCGGCCTTCGGCCGGCGCCGAAAATATGCCTTGATCCCCCTTTGGTAGTTTTCCGAAGTCTCCCTTTATTGCCCCACAGCGGTTTTTAACACTGATTTTGGCGTGTTATACCCAATATAGCCCGCCGCAGGCGCCGCCAAAAAGTGTTTTTGGGCATTTTTGGAATAAAATTCGTCAAAAATTCAAGGCCTGGATGGTTTTCCAGTCCCGAATATCGCGTGTTTAGCCTAAATATGCCTGCCGCAGGCGCCGCCAGCGAGATTTTTAGGCGTTCTTGGTAAAGTTGCGTTGCAAATTTATTTTGCCTTGTTCGCCCCTTACCTCGCCGGGCCGAAGGCCCGGCGAGGGGGGGGGGCGCCCCCGCGCCACCCCCCAAATTACGCCACTGCATGTAAATTCTAGGGAATGTTTGTTGCCCTGAACAGGGAATAGTGCAGTCAGATATTGCAACTGTCCACCAGAAAATCGCTGACTGCGACCTATGCGCATTTAAGAGCGTAACCGTTCCTTTGAGAATAAGCGCATATTGATGAATTCTATTCCGGCCGTTCTGCGAAGCTCCTGCTAGTATTCTCGTACGATAAACCAGCCAGACGCAGTCGTTAAACGTATTACCTGACGCGTAAGCTTTTATGGGGAACCGCGACGAACGTGCGCAAAGGGAACGGCTTCTTCGAGAGGCCAAAGGAGTAAACAATGAGCATAGTTCCCTGACATAAGCGGATCCAGCGACATGAATTCGGGGAAGCACTTAGCCGTGTCTCGCAAAGGGTGGACTTGAACGTGCCTGGCCTTACGTACAACTCTGTCCTCGGAGCATTTCCCGCATTTCACACAAAGTCCAGTCGCGTCTCTCGGTCCCGTCATAATTCAGTGCGTGAAAAAATGGAGGCTAATGTCGACTGGGTTCAGGTAAGAATCTTCAAAGTCTCCTCAATAAACGGTTCGGTGAGTCGAGAAACAATGAATTCTACTGACGCTCCAGCAGATAACGTAAGATACTGGACGTAGATTTTCGGCTTAAAGATCCTAAACACGTCTTCGGACTTCAGCTTTTACACGCATTAATTCCAGTCGGTTCAGTACTACGAACATGGTTTCTACACGGACATGTTTCTCGTCAACTTCGTTCTATTTGTCACCGGGGCGATTGCGACGGTGATGAACGTCTTCCTCCTCTATATCACCGTCAAACACAAGTAATACTGAGACATCTCGAAGCTGACAGCGCGTAGACATTAGCTTAAGACGGATATTTAGGTCGCTTCATCACACGTACAACCATCTATTAGCTATCACTGCACTCTGCGACAGTCTTCACTGCTTCAGGTAGGCGCCGGCGGTTACCTAATTGCAGAAAACGTTGACCCACCGCTTTATGCCAAGACTGGTTTGCGCATGTCGTTATGCTAATGCTAACGGTTTACGCTTGCTATACCCCAGGGCTGGGCCGTCCCGGTCCCGGAATTCGGGGGTTCGGGTCCCGGTTCCGGTCATCGCTCCAGTTCCGGCCCAGCCCTGCATACCACCAGTTTGAACTAATGTTGTCTTAGTTTTGTCGTCGGCTTCTACAATTCGGTTATCGGCCGGAATTTGGTCCGCCTGCTTACGTGCTACTACATGCAGATGTTTGCGGTTATCGCATGGTGCATGTCCGTCTCGCTTCTGCTCATCATTGCCGTGGACCGCCTTATCGCCATCCTGTGGCCTGTGTGGTGGGTATTTTCTTGACCTGAGTCGTGCATCATTTCCCAAAGGCTTGCAGGCATCGCAACGCGAAGCAGTGGTGGTATATTGCCGTGCTATGCACTCCTGGCGTTGCCTTCACTGCATGGATCGTCGTCGTTTCGTATCGCTTTGCGCTAGACGATTCGGAACAGTAAGTAGTGTTAACGGACGCATGAAGCGGACATTCTTTCATAGTATGTATCAGGATTGGGCACTGTTTTAGGCCCAAGACGCGGGGCACAAATGTTCTAAACCCTTGTATTGTAGGCACCGAAAATTGTATTAGGTCTAATGTTAGGGCATGTTGACCCGGTCCAGGCTGGCTCATCACCTCCCGAGCTGAGACCCAATGGGTACCACACGCCGGAACCCGCCTTTTGGGCCGATTTCAAAAGATTGATTATCTACGCCGATTCCTATTCCCTCCCAACTCTGCTTTGTGTGACCACCACCAGTAGTGGTATGAGCGTATCAAGCAAAATACGTGTGGCCGCAAACCCGGATGATAGGTAGGCGTACTATGATACGGCTGCCGTACTCCTTCGTACAACAATTCCTTTGTAGTCTGGTATTCTGCATGTACAGCGCCTGTTTCCTGGACTACGTCGGCACGCTGATGTTTCGAAGCTGCGCGGTGCTCAACGGACTGACAATAGCATGCTACGTTGCAATCTGGCTGGCCATGAAGCAGATGAAAAGTGAGTGAATTATCCGCTCATTGTCTCAGCTAAGCAAAAGAGTCGTACACAGTCCCCCCACCAACTGCGCATAACTATAAGACTCTAACCGTTGTACCGGGGGTCAGGGGTCCCAGAC
>JNEY01000588.1:25481-37172 GCA_020875895.1 Aphelenchus avenae | reverse complement strand
CCCCCCCCCCCAAAGCCCATGTGCCCCTCGACATTTTTGGTTCGGCCCGCCCCTGCTTTCGACAACGACCAAAAGTTTCGAATTCGCATGTTGTCATAGCGTAGGGAGGTCAGGTTTCTCAGGAAACTTGGCGCTTTAGTGTCGTCATGCGGATCTAGTGTAAACCGCATGCAAGAGCATGCAGTTTGCAGACTCTAAGGAGGATTCGCTTGATCTGCATTGTGGGAAAACTGGTGTTCTTAAATGCTTCCTGTCTTACCATGCATGTCAGGCATGCATTCCTGCATGTATTCCTGCATACAGCGTGTCATGCGAGTAGCCACATGACATTGCACGAAGAACCGGAGGTGAATCGTGAATCGGACGCCAACACTTAACGTGCACATGTATACCAGGAGAGGCGGATGCAGTGGGCGCGCATAAGAAGCTGGAGTGATGGCATACATGACTGCCAGGCTCAAGACCAGCCAATTGGAAAGGGCTGCTATGGTTCAGGAGAAAATCCAAGTACTTATCTCTGTTGGTTCCGGCACTGTGGATCAGGACAATGGTTGGATATACCACACCTCTTTCTGGACTCATGTGGTCCAAATCCTGCAGCAAATACTGCAGCACGTCTACACGGTCGTATTGATGTACCCACCACTGGTACACACGATCATCGCTCTCAACCGACTCACAGCGTTTGCGCTACCGATGCAGCATTCGACGATATGGAATGGCCGGATGGTGACGGCGAACATACTGGGAATGGCAACTCTAGCAATACTCCTTGACGGCGTTCCTTACGTTTACTTTGGAATCTCGTTTGCTGTTGGGGCGCCAGCTGACCACGGCGGTTCTTCAACTGGACTGATTGTGCCGTGGTATACCATGGGGGTTAGTTTTTTATTTGTCCTGACGAGCTACCGTCTTTTCATGATTTCACAATAGAGGCGAGTGGTTAATTATGGAAAAGCACGCCTTAACGAATGGCTTAAGAACGGTGTTTTCTTGAGTCCGGAAACGTCTCTTGAATCGATATTCCATTGTTAGGCTGTAAAACGCACGCTTAAAAACCGATTTGAGAGACACGGTCCTCTTCTTAAAAGGTATACGCACATGTAATTGTGTAAGAGTAATTATTTAATGTTTTAAGTGGCTGCTGGCTAATCTCTTGCAAACATTGCTTCTCTTGGCGTGCAGTGTCGCGGCTTTCGCCTTGAACGCTATGACGCTCGTGATGTTCGTTCTGCACCGAAGGTCAAATACTATGAGCCGGTCTCAGCGAGGACAAGACGTTCGCCTTTTCCGTAAGTGCATTGTCGAAAATTGTGTTCGTGCCATTTGCTTTGATGGGATCCGGAAATATCTGCGAGCTATACATGCATATATGTGTCTGAACGGACAGCTGTTAAGTGAGGGGCGGTGGTAGGTGGCAAACTAGCGAATGCGCCCCTGAATTTACCGCGTTTCTGACCCTTAATTGTTTGCTCCTAAATTTGTGAGGTTCTGCCGTTAAAAGCCAAACCCTCGCACTAGCTCTAGAGCTTAGTCCGTCTAGCTCTAGCATTTAGTCCCTCAGCCGCCGTCCGCGCTTCGGCTTAGGCTTAGCTGTGCGGATTTGATTTTAGGCTTAGGCTCAGACACCCCAAAGCCATTATCCCACAGAGCACCAGATTTATTTGGCTTTTGGGGCAGGTACGCGAGAACGGGTCGATGTGCCATTTTTGCTTGTAACTGCCCTAGAATTTAACTTTAGTTCACTCGCTCTTTATGCTGATGGTCCAAGCGTCTCTCGCATTTCAACAATTTATCCTTGTTACGGACATGTATCATAAATTCGGCGATGCACTTTCGTGGGTCCCGCAATGGGTCAAACTCAACAGTCATGAGTGGCTCGCAGGCGATCGAAACTGTACCGTTGCGTATGAGCTAGGTGCAGCCTTGGGTTACTCTAAGCCCTGCGGAACTCTGTACATGATTCTCTCTGGACAGCAGGTGCTGATTGCGCCTCATAACCTATACGACGACTTCACTTTGGGCGAGGTGATAGAAAATTTGTATGCTATCAGCAGCGGACCCTTCTTGCTTATGGTCAGGTAAGCTCTTTAAAAAGAAGGAGCTGTTCAAACAGTTGTCTTGAACGTTTCTGCCATGTTCGTGACAAGGATCGGACAGACGCAACCTCTTAAAATTTCTGAAATACCTTTAAAGGATCTTAGGTGCACTTTTTGGCCCATTTAGGTATCATTTATTAAAACTGGAAACTGTACATTCATTCTTTCATCTTGCGGAAAACGAAAAGCGTTCTTCGTAAAACCGTAGTTCGACATGCGTAAAAAGCGCGAGTGATCTGGAAGGATCAACAGGACCTGCTGGCTTTAGATGCGCAGTAGGGCGGTCAGCGAGCCGGGTTTGCCCTGGCCGACGAATTGTTGGCCTGCAGTGAGCGTCGACTCAAGGGCCGACCAGACTCCTTTAATTTGCCGTAACCTGTTACCAAGGATCAAATTTCCGTCAAAATACGTGCATGCGAAAATGTCAAAAATCACGTCCCTAAGCTCCAAATTTAAAATCTAGTTCTATATATTGCGCTATATGGCGCCTTGAATTGGTATTACCTGTTTTTCCATTGGCGTATTTACCGATACTAAGCTAATGCTATCCCTTGCCACATCAATTTGCTCGTTTCTTTCAGCGGCACCGCTCGCAGCGCATACTTCCAGTTCTACCTCAAGCGTTGCCACAGAAAGAAGAACAAAGTGTCTATGATCAAAGTCACCCCAGCCAGCTCCTCGCTGACGAGTAATCAGTCGCGTGTTGGCAGGCGCTGAGCATCGAAAAGGAACTGCCGCCATTTATCGTTTTGTTTGTCAAAAGACATATTACTTATATACTTTACCCAGGTTTTTTATACCCTTAATAAACCACGATTCAAAAGTACCAACACGGTGTACTGCTTTAACCCATAGCCTGACCCCCCCCCCCCTAATCACGTTCCACCTCGCGCCGGGTCTTCGGCTCCTTATGCAGTAAGGGAGCTAAACAGACGCTAGCCGTTTGTGAATGAACTGGGACCGACCCTACACCTATCCGGGAAGCAGTGTGCGTCGTCCATGGCGTCAGTCCAGCGCGTGAATCCCAAATTCGGTGGCAGTATGCGAAACAACCGAAGCTTCGAGGGGAATTGAGGAGACTTCCTGCTTCGAAAGCGTTCATTAATTCGTTGCGAGAAGCATCGTATGTACTCGGAAGTTTCTGGTGTTGAAATAGGTAGACCAGAGCCTAGCCGGCTCTAGCCGGCTCAAACCACAACGGTCACGCACCTACGCGCGACATAAATAAAAAAAATGACGGTTTCAGTCAGCGGTAGCGGTCCGTACATGCTTCTGTACACATTTCAGATCACATGATGTGAGCAAATATGTGGTTACGGAAGGAGTTTACGGAATTCAGCATAAATCGGAGATTTTCAGCATTTTCAGCAGTGTGAGACTTGAATGGCGGTAGAATCGAAACTGTCTTTTTCCGTTTAGCAAAAAATTACGTTATTTAAAAGCATTTTTTCAGGTACTGATGATCTCCTTGCGCAAATTTGGAAGGCTCTATAGCGGCTTCACGCCACTAAGCTCCGCCGTATAAAACGCCCCTACGCCACGTGTCGAGCACCAAGCACAAACAGGCACGACCGCAGTAGAGATACCTTTTTAAGTGAAACATGCAACATGAACTTTTTTGACCCCTATTTACCGTGACATATTGTTCTTGCTCAATGCAAACTTCCGTTGTGACGCTGAACCTTTCGATTGTTTCACTTTGTGAGTGCTTGTAATAACCTTTTTAAACCGTTGAAGGGACAGCATAAGGGGCAAAGACCAAGCCGGGGTTCGTATCTAATACGCATAGCGCTTTAAGCCAAACGTTAGGTGCGAAAGTATTTGCGGACGTGTGGCTTTCTTGGTGTGAGACTCCCCCCCCCCCCCCCCGACCGTCAACGTCGTGAGGGCTTACTTGCTGTGCATCATCGCAATCAGCAAACATTACGGATATGGTCGATGTCTACGTGACCAATCGATGGACATTTACCGCATGTGAGTGGTAGGTGTCGCCATAGACTATTTTTATTTTAAAATTTTGTGCCTTCTTTCGCCAACATGGGTATTTTAGACGCTGCTTGACCGCTTCAAGCCCGACAGTGACCCCAGTTCTGTGGAATACATCGTCCGAAGGGCTTTTTTGGGCTTTGCTATCGGGTTCATATTCCTCGGCGACACTTTAATTGCCTTCAATCGCTTCACAGCACTGTTATTTCCTATGCGCTACAACGGGGTAAGCTTTGTCAACAGCTTTGCGCACTGCTCGGAAGGATACGGTTTTGTGCGATATTCTGTCGTGTTACCTATCTTGCTTCCTGACTATCGCAATCCAGATATGGGCGAGGCCGTCGAGTATGTATACTCCTCATACCGTAAAAGCTCTAATATAAGACGTGTTCTAATATAAGACGGCCTCTAATAGAAGACGTGTGCCAAAAATTTCAAAGATGACTTGTCGCAGAGACATGTTTAGAACACGTTTTAGGCCATAACTATTCATTCTAGACGAGAACCTTCTGTCACCAAAATTTCGAAAAATTTTGCTAAATCCATAGGGGGGACCCTTTACGACTTTTACGAAACCCTCGAAAATTTGACATCGGAAATTAGAAGACGGGCGTCTTATATTAGAGCTTTTACGGTATGCCTATTCACTATTGCCTTTCTTTACGGAACGAACCGTCATTTGTTAGCGGTCGTGCACATGGTTGCGTATGGCAGCAGTCTGGGAACAGCTATGGTCCAAGTGACTAAGGTGCATAAAACCACTGTTAGAAGCAGACCGCGATGCAGCATAAGTTTAGTACCATTCGTACGTCTCTGCCGCGTCGAACATCATTTCCTTCCCTCTCAACCTTGTGTTAGAGTCCGTCTCTTTTATGCGCTTCCAGCGCTTCACGGCGACGTTCAAGGCCGAGAATCGACGGAACTATCAGCCTCTCCGTAAGTACAATGAATGCCGGGCTAAAGCCTAGTGTTGCTAGTCTACGCCATACTGAACGAAGCGCTACAATTCTGCGTGGCAGCATATTTCTTCTGCGTTGTTTTCGGCTTAAAAGAATCGGTTTTGTTCACAACAGTGGACACATACTTGGCGTACTGCCGCTACGTTCAGTGGTTTAGCAGCGCCGTGCTTCTGCTCTCAACGAGGTATGCAGTGTCTTTTAACTTTTTCGTACAAAACTACTCAACATGAACAAGTTTCGTGTTGCACTTGTTTAATGTGATCGACGATAAGTTGCGAACAACCTAAGCAAACCTTTTAGTCGCAGTGTTCGCGAGGCCTACCTCCTATTCTACTGCATTCGAAAGACAAAAATACGCACAGCTGTCTCTCTGGTGGCGAGCATCTGAGCACACTCCCAATGCAATTCGTGCGAGCCCGACAAACTGCGTCCTTTCGATGCTCTCCACCTTATCGTACAATTTCATTGGTTCTCTCGACAGTGAGCTAATACAGTTGATTTAGTTGTAATAGTAGTAGTAGTAGATAGCGGTCCAGTCCGCCGAGGTCCCGTTCTTGCTCACCGGATTAACTTCTTCGGTGTCCTCATGCTCAACGTCGTCGACTGCATCCTGTAAGGCGGCCTCTCGCTTTGCTACGCTTGCGTTGCTAGCGGAATTCATTTCCGCTTCGTGCTGTTCCACTCCTTCTTCAGATTCCTGTGCGAGCGTCTTGTTGCCGGTATCATAGTAGCCGTAGTACGGATCGTAGGAGTAGTAGTACTGATATGACTGCGTGTACGGGCACTGAAAACACGGACATAATTTGGGCATGAAGCTTTCTGATTGCTTACCCAGAACCAGTACGATTGAGACTGCTTGACCTGGCTGAAAATACAAGCCAGGAACAGAAGTGCAGCGACGCTAAACTTGCAGGAACGCATGTGCATCGGCATACTTGCCAAGCCTTAGCTGACGTTTTGCTGCATTTCACCATTGCATTTATAGGGCCATCCCGCACGATTTAATTGATCATGTGCGCTAATAGTGGGTATTGTCCGCTAAACTCATGACATCATGGAACTAAGCCCGTTAAAGCAAACAGGGTGATAAACAGGTGAAAGGCGTAAATGTTAAGCATGAGGAGAATCCTGCATCGAGAGAAAACACTTGAAAACACAATCGAATGTGACGTGGAGATGAAGCGGTACGTCGTAAACCCAACCGCTTTCTTATGCCGTCGAATTTTCGTGGAGACTTGACCCTGGTCACACCAGTTCTGATGTGGAGCTCTGGTTCGTGGCCATGGAAGAGTGGGCTTTAGTTAGTTAAGAAGGCAATAGGTATTCGACTAAGCTGAACACACATGGTGCGACTTTGTCTGGGCAGTACAGACACCGGTGAATGCTCCACGTTAGTTGCGCGCCTATTTTGGAGAACTTGCGATTACCGGTCACCGTAGTGTTTTCAACACTATAAAAATTACATTTTATCTCGGCCATGCAATCAGTTGAAACCCTCGTTATTGCTTGTGCGAGCAGGCGAAAAGCCGCACGAGTGCAACGCCTGCGGGAGGACGTTTTCCCGCAAGCACGGCTTATGTGTGCATGTGCACACCCACGCCGGCTCGAAACCCTACAAATGTCCGCAATGCGAGTCCGCCTTCGCTTCGTCGTCAGGCCTTGCCAGACATCGACGATGCATACGCGCTGACGCTAAACTTTACGTTTGGAGTTTGTGCGCAAAGCGCTTCAAAGGTGCGCATGGTCTCCGGCGCCACACTCGGGTTCACGCTGACGAAAAGCCCTTTAAGTGTGACATCTGTGACAAACGATTTCGCGAGTCGGCATATCTTAAAGTACACGTTCGCTTTCGTACGGGCGACAAGCAGTATGAATGCAAATGTTGCGGGAAGCGTTTCATTACGTCGTCGTGTTTGGGAGTTCACGCACGAACACATACAGGCGAGAAGGCGTACAGCTGTACCTGTTGCACCAAAACGTTCCGCCACGTGGGGCACTCAAATTGCACAAACGGGCCCACACTGGCGAGAAGCCGTATAGGTGCTCTACGTGCGAAACATCTTACACGAGGCTCTCGGAGTTATTGTCAGACGGTCGAGTGCACACGGCATAAGTGTAGGACGTGCGGAAAATCGTTCAATACGTCGTCATATTTTGCGCTACACAACCGATTGCATACAGCACAGTTTGAAGTGAACCGGAATTTTTTCCCAGTGAACTGAACTGAACTGAAGTCTAGTTCAGTTCAGATGAACTGAACTGAACCCAGTTCAGTTCAGTTCACTGTAGTTCACTGAACTAAAGTGAACTAACGCCACAACATCTTCATTAGCATTCAACAAAGCTTGGAAAACCATTAGGACAACTTGTAGAGATGTGAATTGATGTAAGGAACTAATTGGTGGTTAAGCAGAAGAAGCTGGGCTTGGCTTCGACGTTGCAGGGTAGCCATGCCCGAATGTGAGAAAACGCGTTCGATGGCACTGCTGGTTGCCGGAATACCCAGCACGGCCATAAATACTTTCTCCATCGGCTTGAGCTCCTTGTGTTCTGAGAACTTCGTCGACCAGAACGCCAGTGGATGAAGCTTCGTTTATTCAGCCGGTGCGCTACCGGCGACCATCTGCAGGCATTTTGCTACCGTTATTCGGAAGTTTCGACCGATGTCGACAGCCCGTGCTGGCTGTGTGCTACTTGCGCGTAGCTTTGCAGCCAGCTGCTCCAGCTGACTCAAGGGTTTGACGGGCTGGCTTGAGGACTCAGGCGCGCTCACCTCAGTAGCATTCGGGACATCGCCAAACTTTTGCACCTTAAAGTATTTTTGTGATTCAGATTTTCGCAGAAGGGATGATACCATTGCATACACGTATTCAGCTGCCTTGTTCCGTTCAGTCTCGTTAAGCGCGTACGCTGTGTTGGGGTCGATAGCGGTGGCAACTAGAAAGCATGGATCGAAGTTCTCGGCTGCCTCGTTCAGTGCGCAAGCGAATCTGGTGTTCATATCGCTTCGGAAGGCATGGATAACGTTCCGAATGTTGCCCACCGCTGTTTCCTAAATTGCTTTTATCCTGTTGCCTCAAATTAACAGCCTACTTCCTTCGAATTAAGCTGCGTTTGAAGGCACTTGATATGGAAGAACACTTTGCTGACCGTGGCGTCCTCTCTCTGCATCTCCTGTAGCACTTCGCCGAAGATGGAGATCAGCTCGTAAACTTGCTGCAAGAACTCGATTTGATGCTCGGTCGGAAATCGGAATCCCTTCGATAGGGCGATGGAGCGGATCTCGCGCTTGTGCTTTAGGAATGAGCCGATAATGTCAATCCAGTACCCCCAACGGGTTTCGCTTGGGTTGTGCAGAGTTATTCCCACTGTCCTATAGAGTCAGAGTAAGAACACTGTAGCCATTTGGTTTTAGTAAACCTGTAAAGTGTTCCAGTCGCATCGCTTCTGCGGAAGCTGGCCACGAGATTCTTTACGCACAGGAATGCGTTGCCATCGGTGATATGAGTTTTCAGCGCGGCTTTAAGGCAGTTTTGGACCATATGGTTGGCACAAGGCAGACGCAGAGGCAGGTCCAGTGTGTAGGCAAACTCGGCACCGTCGGATGCGGCCTCGATCTCGATTCGCTCATCGTCGGGGCCTTCGAAATCGTCATCGTAGAGGTAATATACTAAACTAAACTGTGCGTTCACTGACAATCATCTCTGTGCATACGCTGGTTATCGTCGCGAAAGGCAGCGATTATCCGTCCGTCCAGATGTCAGCGATAACCGATGGCTTGAAACGAAGATGGGTCAACGAGGCTTTAAGTGAAGCTACGATGCGTTCGTAGGGCTTCGCGAGAAGCGCTTTAAGACCGTGGAACGACGACGGCTAAAAAATCCCATCTTTCTATCATGATATCGCGAGTACTTACGTCGTACTTAGGGTCGAGAGCATGAAATAGCTGCCGCACTAACGGATGCGTAAATATGTTGACGCTCATGCACGGAATCGAGAGGGCCAACGCAAGCGCTTCGTCTATTTGCTTTTTTCTGAAGTCATGCCACCGAATGGGTCTAGCATCTAAGAGCTTGCCTTTCCGATTGTGGTCCATACTTCTCTTTCAAAGCCTGGTATTCCTGCAGCGTCAGCTGTGACTTGTCCTCCTTCATGTTTTTCGCTATGGGCTGTCCGCCACTCGCTTCTTGTTCTTCTAGTCGTTTCGCAGTAGCTGAATGTTTCGTACGCAGGTGCTTTCGAGCAGCGGTGGTAGTCTTGACGAGTTCGGCGCCACATTTCCTCATGCCTAGCACGTACGAGACCTAAGCGCAACAAAGGGTTTTGGAAACTGCCATTGCATGACGCACCTGTACACAACATTTGACTTTTCCCGGCTTGCTAGACGGCTCGAAATGCGACCAGAGCAGCGTAAATTTACGCTGTAGCAGAGGGTTGTCGTTGTCCACGTCGTCACCAGCATTGTTGTTTTCCGCAGAAGCGTCATCCATGGATTCATCGTCAGAGCTCGGCGCCATTTTACGGAACGAAATATACGAAAGTGCACTAAAATCTCCAAGGCACCCTACTTAATACGCTATGCCAGGGGTCGATGTGATTCGGTCGAAGAGCGAGCATGTGAAAGAGCAAGTCGTGCGAAAATGGGTGTGAGTTCAGTGAACTGGATCCCAAAACCAGTGAACTGAACTGAACTGAACTGGAGCTCGGTTCAGTTCAGTTCAGTTCAGTTCAGTTCACTGTAGTTCACTGAACTGGCCGGTTCACTCAAACTGTATGCCATACAGATGAAAGGCCCTACAAGTGCGACGTTTGCGGCAAGGACTATCGACGGAGAGAGTATCTCAAAGTGCACACGAGGATCCACTCTGACGAGAACCAGTAATGTAAAAGTTCTTAGTAGTTGTATTATACTTCAACTGCATTGCCCGTGTCAAGCGTTTGCAACCTCTTTTGTAGTCACCGCTCTAAATCGGCTACTGGATGCTGCTTCACGGCAATATGTGGACTACTGGTTGTGAACTGTGAACTAAAGTTGCCGTATATTACATGATCCCCGTATATCTTGATTGTATACAGCCACTCCGGGAGGGACGAGTGGTACTCAGCGGAATTTTACGTGAGCGAATGCCAGGCATCACCCAAAAAATGGACTGTTCTTTTAGCAAAGACTGGCCGAGTTCATTGCTTCTTTGAACTCAAATGATTTTTTGCTTGCCGTAAATCCCAATCAGTAGAGTCGGCAAAGTCAGGCTAGAACCAATTTCGAGCTTTCAGCTTATTTTCTGCATTTTCAGGAATTATTTGATTTGATGCATACGTATTTCACATATTAAGACGGGAGGTGTTCAGTGCAAGAGCTTTCTAGTCAGCAACCGCAGAGTCGACCTCGTTGCTTGACGCTTCCAGATCTCCGTCTCGAGTCTCTGTGCCTTCAAATGCCTCTTGGAAACCGGATTCGCGCTTGTCGTAGTTGTAGTAGTATCCGTAATAGGGATCATATGCGTAGTAGTACGGGTAGTAGGACTGCGGGTAAGGACACTAGAACGTTCAATATCGTCATGGCATATCTTGGTTGCAACATTGCTTACCCAATAGTACCAGTAGTCCCACTGGGACTGCGTTCGCTGAACTGTCACGAGTGCGCACGTGAGGAATACGAGGAAGACAGAGCTAAAACATATTCATATTTAGACAAAATCTCCACTGGTACTACCTTTTAGTGCAGGCCGACATGCCGCCCGATAGCGAAATCACTGGGCAAAATGTGCTAAAAGAAGGAATTTGATTGACTAGTGTTTACTCTGTGGTAATTTATACCGAGAAGCAACAGCGAACTTTGGCCATGCGAGCCGATGACTCAACCGTTAGTGTTTTGGCAGTGATACCTAAATCCGCACAAATCCTCTTGATGAGCCTCGTTGACGAGGTGATCACGTCCGCTGACGTCACTTTTTGCTGCGCATGAGCGTACATTTCGCGGCGCCATAATTCACGAACTGCGTAACCTCGCTGATCAAACGTCTACCGACGATCTACTCAGATTGCCCCTATTTTGTGGCCTTTGCTTAAATGCCCTTAATGCTATGTAATAATTTAACGATTGTACTAACCAGAAAACCAGTTATAATATGCCCACGTTCTGCTTGTACGTCAGCAATCTAGTGATTTAATTGGCGATTAATAACGCTGTTTCAAAATTCGGTTCTTGATCCCCCAACGCTGTTTCGAAGGTGCGGCTATTGTCGTGCTGATGCCTGAGGCAACCTGGCGGCTAGCTGCTGCTACACGGCTGACGAAGTAGCTTGGTTAAATGCCCAAACGCTCTTGTGTAGCCTTGTAATGAGCATGAAAACTGCGCTTCTGAACCACTGAGTGCAGCGTCAGTAAACTAGGTACGTGTCTGCTGCTCGAAGAAGAATCGAATCCTAGGACATTGTTAAAGACGTACGCGGCAACGCAGGACTGCAGCGCTTCGTGTGAATTTAAACATACAAGTACGTACCCCTTGTATTTCACCGCCGATTACTGCAAGTATAGGTAGTAGAAGGCCGTAGAAAATGCTTTGTTCTGCTTCCAAATCTGGGCCAACAGGAACAACGTTAACCAGTAAATATCCACCTATTCGCTTGGTAAGCCCCCCCCCCCGC
>JNEY01000587.1:79742-95427 GCA_020875895.1 Aphelenchus avenae | reverse complement strand
AAAACCGAGCACTGCGCTTATCAGCAGGGATTTTGTCTCTTAGCTGACTTAACGGTCCTCGTTTGGAACGCAGCGAAAGAACCGAAGTGTCGCTTTGTGCCGATGAAAACTTGGATGGGCATGGTGCAAAGTACAGTGTGGTTGGCGGAGAATCAGCAGTTCGCGTTGTCGTTCCAGTCCAACCAGGAGCGGGTTGACAGTTGCGGTCAGAGCATGGCAATTGCCGAACAAGGATTTGCAGTCCCGTACGACCAGTACAAGAGCCTGTACAACCCGAGGGTAAAACGGAAGGCAACGAACTCGCTGGGTACCGATGTCGGCACGGTACTTACCCCTCAGCTCGCTGCTCAGCTCACAGCCATTGAAGAGAATGTGAACCGCAACCTTCGGTTTGCGTTCCGCGATGCAGCGCTGCGCGTGTGTGAGACGGCAAATTCTGCGGTTAAACGACTGAACTTGGCGGTGACTAGCAATCCCACCTTGTCGGCTAGAGCGCTACTTGGAGCTCAAAACGTGCAGGCACGAATGGTTAGTGCGAACACGCTAGAGGTCTGGCCGTGTCACAGCCTAGCAGGTTCGATGATCTCTCTCAGACCGGTGGATAAAACGGGGCATTGCTTTAAATGGTTGCCAGTATGGATAGTGGCGGTAAACAAACGAAAACCTGCCTTCCTGGACCCGGTAACGAACATTTTGGCAAACACATCCCCGGCGTCTCCCTGCGAGTTTTCTCAGAAAATTGAGGTTGAGACTGAGGATGGCTTAGTCGAAGTTGACCAGTTTGACGGGTCGTTCGTGCGCGTTCAAGCATCAGCTATCCACGAGAACCAAACTTCTCTTGACCTTTCCATGGCAAACCTCACTAGCCACGTCGTGTTCACTAATATGGTGTTGACAAATCTGAGCGAAATCCTTCCGGCTAGGCACCTCGAATCGTTAAACGAGGAGTACCAGGCACGCCAACGAGTGACGCAGTTTCTCACTCAGCTCCCTACCTCGGATACCGATATTAATTCATTGGCGGCCAGTATTGTCAAAAAGGGTCTCTTCTCGTTCATCTTTGGCCAGTACTTAGACCCAACACAGCTCTGGATATTTGCTTGTTGCGTGTACGTTACCTACCTCATACTCGTCGATTTCGCTCTTCCTCTGGCGCTTAAGTACCTCCTGCGAAGGATGCCGTTCTGGATAGCGTTTGAAGCATTCCTGACAACGTACGCTCCAGGCTTGGTCCATGGACAGCAGCATCCAGCAAGCACGCCTCAACCCATAGTTGAGTCTCCCTTCGAACTGCCCTAGCTGTACCGAAGCAGCAGCGTCGGTGCGAGGCCGACAGCACGTGTAAATGCCGTAAACTCCAACCTCTTTGTCGCGCAGGTACTAGGAAAGGTTAACGGTGTTGCGATGTCTCTGCTGATTGATAGTGGGAGCCCGGTAACGCTGATGTCCATTGATCATGCGCCTATGCTCGGCATCTTCAAACTCGACGAGAACTACATGGACATAACCGGTGTGGCAGGCCAGTCAGTCAACATAGTCGGCTCGAAAACGATCTTTGTGACCATAGGCAAGCGAACGGTGCAGACGCAGGCATACATTACGCGGACGCCCACCACAACGGTCGGTTCTTATGAAGTGATTGTCGGTTGTGACTGTTTGGAAAAGTTTCCCTCGGTTACCTTCGATATCGGCCAATGCGGGCTGAGAATTGGTGACGACCCACCGATCAGACTTGGAGATCCGCGGAGCAGTGCTCAGAAAAAGACAACTGTGCGCGTACTAGACTCCATCGTGATTCCTCCATCGAGCGAGCGTATCGTGAATGCCTACATCCCACTAGTGCCCACCCTGCGCAGTGTGTCTTACGTCATCGAGGAAGAAACTGAGCGGCTGCGAAACCTGAACTTGTCCGTACCAGCCACGGTAGTGACACCGGATCGTAGCGGTTGGGTTAAGCTGATCGTGACGAATCCGACGAATGCACCAACGAAACTTTACGCCGACATGGCCCTAGCGGAGGCAGAGCTCCTAGCTGAGAATGCAGTGCCTCTAGAGACCGATCCGAGCTCAATAGACGGTCCTTGCATTTGCACGGTTAATGTTGATCCGGAGTACCGCGTGAACCTGGACAAAGCGTGCGTGGACGGAGAAAACTTGGCCAAGCTGCAGGACCTGGTTGGCGAGTTCGATGACATCTTCAGTAAAAATTCGCACGACCTTGGGTCTTGCAAGATCGTAGCACCAACCATCGTGACCACCACGGAGACGCCACCGCGGTGCAGGCCTCCGGTCGTTCCGCACAAAATGAAGGAGCATCTGGACGCTCATGTCGACAAGCTGGTCCAAGCCAATCGCATGGTCGAGAGCGACACCAACTGGGTATCCTGCTTTGTCATGGTTCTCAAGGCAGACGGATCGTATCGCTCATGCTTGGACTTGAGGCGATTGAATGATGTGACCGTCAGTGACGTCTTTCCGATGCCGCGAGTCTCCGAGGTCCTCGAACGGGTTGCTAGCTGCTCGTACTTCTCTAGCCTCGATCTGAGCCAGGGCTTCCTCCAAATTCCGCTCGATCTAGAAAGTAGCTATAAGGTCGGTGTGATAACACCATCGAAGACGTATCGCATGACCCACTTGCCTTACGGCCTCAAAAACAGTTCGTCCATCTTTAGTCGGACAATGGCCAAGGTCTTGAGCGGACTGTCGGACACCGTGACAAACTATGTCGATGACGCGATCATCCACACCCGTTCTCCCGACTTCCAGGAACACCTAGAGGCGCTTAGAGCGGTTTTTGAACGGTTCCGGCTCTACAATTTGAAGTTGCAGCCGAAAAAGTGTGAACTCGCGAAGAAAGAGCTAAAGTTCTTGGGTCATATCGTGCGCACTACGGAATATGCTCCCGACACGGCGAACATTGAAAAGATCAAGAGCTTCCCAACACCAAAGGACTTGCATGCCGTGAGGAGGTTTGTCGGTATGGCTGGATTTTACCGAAAATTTGTGCCTGACTTCTCGCGCATCACGGAGCCTCTTACGAGGCTGACCAAAAAGATGCATCGCTTCGTATGGGAAGCCGAACAGATTCGCGCCTTCGAAGACGTGAAGACGTTGCTGGCAAGCGAACCTATTCTTCGCTATCCGGACTACGAAAAAGCGTTCCACGTCTGGTGTGACGCGAGCAACGTGTCCCAAGGCGCGGTGCTTACTCAGTATGACGAGGAAAGGAAGGCACATTACGCCGTGGCATACGCTTCCCGTACGATGACTGAAACAGAGCGAAAACAGTCGGCTACGGACGCAGAGATGGGCGCGATAATCTTTGGGATACGGGAATTTCGAGGACATACGTACGGCTGTGAGACCATCGTACACACGGACCATATGCCATTGGCGCACGCGCTTAAGAAACAAAACCCGGACCCGAAGCTAGCCCGCTGGATTATGGAAATCCAGAACATTCCCAACTTTAAGGTGGTACACGTGGCCGGAAGGTCAAACGCGGTTGCGGACGCATTGAGCCGGGCTGACTTCGAAGAAGAAGGGAAGACGATCTCAGAGCTTCAGGATGAGATGGAGTTTCCTCGGTGCTTAGCGGTCAGCGTACGCAGACACGCCCGCTTAGTGGATGCACAGGAACCGACACCAGAGATTGTCATGCGCGACCAAGACAACCAGGAGATGGAAATTGACGTTCGTGCCGAACAGCTAGCGGATACGGAGCTTGCGGCGATTATACGGTTGATCGAAAGCGGTGAGGTTCCACGCGACTGGCCGCACGACAAGGTGAACGAGCTCCGGGCTGTGGTCGGTTACTATACAGTACACCAGAACGGGTGCTTGTATCGCAACATTGACATACGCAGCCGGTTCCAAGGAGGCTTACCGCCGTTAGTCGTGCCACAAAGTTTGCGCAAGACGGTGTTCGATTACTTCCACAGCTCTATCATGGCCGGATGTCATCTTGGCTTTCGTAAGTGTCTCCAGAAAGCGCGACGCTATTGGTGGAAGGGCATGGTGGCAGACATGAGGCAATGGTCGCTCGCGTGCGAGAAATGTCAACGGCGACGAATGCCCAAGCCGAGATACATGACCCCGATGGTCAGTGTCAGGACGACGGCGGTGTTTGAGAAGGTCGGAGCGGACTTGACCGGGCCTTACCGTCTCAGCAAGGACGGATTCCGCTTTGTCCTCTGCGCGGTTTGCTGGTTCTCTAAGATGGTCGTCCTGGTTCCCCTACCAGATGCGCGCTCGCTCACCGTGGCAAAAGCGCTAGTCGAGAACGTCATGCTGCGCTATGGCTGCTTTCGCGAGCTGATTACGGACAACGGAGCCGCCTTCAAGAGCGAGTTCTTCCGTGATCTTTGTTCCTTGATGGGCATTAAAAAGAAGTTTTCAGTGCCACGTTGGAGTCAAGGAAACGCAGCTACTGAGCGCGTATTCCTCACATTGCACGATTTGCTAAGCAAGGTCATCAAGAGCGATCAGTCCAATTGGGCGGAAATGATTCCCTACCTGCAATTCGCCATGAACTCCTCGGTGCACGAGACTACAGGCGAAACGGCCTTCTTTTTGAATCACGGTCGTGACCCTCTCTTTAGCATCGACGCTGTCCTTGACCCTCGCGCCCACGTCAGCCTTGGCGAGACCGAGACTGAGGAGTACAAAGCATCGCTTGTCACAAACTTGCGTGAAGCATGGTCACTAGCACAGGAGCACTCAGAGCAAGCACAACAGCGCATGAAGCAGAGATACGACGCGGCAACACGAGAACACGGCATCGAGCCGGGAGACAGGGTGTTCCTAAGAAACATGAAACCACGCTTGGGTTTTAGCAAGAAGTTGGAACTCCCATGGTCCCACCAGTTCAGGGTCGTGGAACTGTCTTACCCGCACGCAATGATCGTCCCCATTGGCGCTCCTCATAAATCGCCAAAGAAAGTGAACTTAAACCACCTCAAAAAGTGTTACGAGATCACAGGACCCGCGATCACAGCTGGAGAATTACCCGAGGAAGTAGCGGAAGCCTTAGCTCAAGTAGCCATTGGAGACGAAGGCAGCGAGAGTGAGCCAGATGAAGCACTGGAGGCAGTGCGCCAACCGGCGGGCGAAAAAGGCCGCTTAATAGTCCTTAGCGATACCACGGAGCAGCCATTGAGGCGCTCGACAAGGACTCACACGAAACCGGACAGATATGAGCCGGAATCATAATTCCTCACGCCCCGATGAGTTACTCCCATGGATCGATATTTGTTGCAATCCGTTCTGACATCACCTCATCATTTTTGTTTAAATACCCAAAAATTCGGGCGCATTTACACAATACCTCATCTCAAATGGTTTTATTCTGTTCTTAGCATTACTGATATTATTTATGTTTTGGCACACAGCAGGTGCCCCCAATTAGTCCGGCCCCCGGCCAGAGACGACCCAATTCCTGTTACCACTTAGCTTGGAATTTCTCACGCCCATGCTACTTGGAGTCAAGTACACCCATTTAAGAATCCCTCCGTTCCCAACTGCATTTCCGCGAGGTAGCCTATTTGTTTTATCATCGTTTGTTACTGCGTGTACGCCATTTTCACGCAGCATTCGGCGCCGTGCCGTTTGCCATTAATTGCATTCTAGCTGCAAGTTACCACATATTTATTTTAAACATTTAGTGCGATGACTACCTATTCCAACCTGCCCAAAGAAGCGGACCGCGAGATACTACACTTCCTCGACGCTGAATCGTGGGAGACTTCACTTCTCTCTGCACCAAAATTCGCCTACGCCGTTCGCGAAAGTGACAAAGACACTCGCCCACTACGCCACGCGTCCAAAATCATCCTCAATGGGTACAGCGACGCCACGCACAACCCGCAGGTCACGGAGTCGGCTATTGTGCTCCCAGGCAACCCTCCGGTCACTCGCACCTTCACCTGGCAGCAAATGACGTACGCCATCAGGGCAGTGACAGCCGACGAAGGCATCTGGCAGCCGCGCCCTTGGGTCAACTACACGGATTTCCCGGCCATGGTCAATGCGCTCAAGCTCATGAAGCCATACTGGAAGAACATCGAGCACTTTGTGCTTCGCACCAGGTACCCAAGAGGAGGACCGCTGCTCCAGGACTTCGCCAGGTGCTTCGACAACGCACGCAACGTTTCCGTCAAACCCGTCGAAGAAATACAACTTTGGCACCGACAACTGTGGCCTGCGTTCTTTCAGCCATGGATGCACAACGGCGGACAGTTCAGCGCTCCATGGTTTCCGGACGAGGAACAAACGCTCACCTTCCTCCAGCTGTTACCGAACATGACCACGCTCGATACGGCTAGAATGACTGCTGGGCTGCGCGAACCGCTGACACAATGGCTGCACAACGGAACGCCAAACAATCTGCGAGTCTACCACGCGGACCAGGAAGCTCTTACTTTCATGCAGGCACTTGGAGCAGTGTTCCACCGGGCAACCGAACCGGCTACCTACACCATTCGTTTGGCACATCCGGACCGCAACTGGCAGTACACGGTGCGTCCATTACAGCAGCTGGCTCCCATCGGCCGCAATGAAACTACCAAGGAGATTCTCCGCATGGGCTTCCACGGTAGATACTACCAAATCGACCGAATGACGATCGTAAGAATGGCGCCGTAAATTGGGCGACCAGAACACCTACAAATTTAGGACGCCTACGTCGCGAGCCTAGTGGAAGCTGCCCTCTAACTCCATTACGACGGCCGCTACCGCACTATTCCGTTATTGCGCCGATCCAACATCCGCTTTAACCTACTTCATCTACTTGCTTCTCTCCTTATACTTTTATTTCGTTTACTTTTTTTTATTTACCCTACTTTTGCGCCGTTATAAGCCTTCCCAACCAAAGCTAAGTTGGTGCCTTTTTGAAAGCAACCACTGACCCGCATTTGCGTTCCCGCTATATCGTGTCTTACTGTTGTCCAATGGATGCATTGAAGCTAATAAAACAAAATTTAGCTTCACTCAACGCTCGCTCTTGCTACTCACTGCTATTCTCCTACAGCTATGAAGTCCTTCCGCGCAGGTCAATCGTATTCATTTGCGCCGGGCAAGGACAACAAACGAGCTCGGATGGCGTCACCGGAGCGACCACCGCAAGTGCACACGATGATCCTCGAGGACAAGCCTCGCTATACTATCTTCTTTATTACGACCAAGAATGCCACAGCGGTCCGCAACGACGACCACGCAACTGCACCACCCTTCCTTCACTTGAACGACAACAGCAATATCACCTACCCGAACGCGGACGGAACCACACACGTCGGACCGTTCGATATCAAGGTAATTTTGCCCAGTTCCCTTTTCTTAAAAATCCATCCTATAATTTCAAAATTCCCCTCCCCCTGTAATTGTGTAGACAACTAGTTTCGGTCAAATTCCGCACATTGCAGAAAGCCGCCTACGGAGACGAGTTTGCTGTGCATCACGTCGTGGAAGCGGAAATCGATGGCGAATGGAAAATCGATACGATTACAGTCGACGCGGTACGCCGTCAAATTCATTTCTCGCTCACATCAGTTCAACTTTTCATACTCACCGAAATGCTTCTAGAAGTATCCAAAGCGAGGAGCACCGAAGCCGTGTGGTACAATCCGCCACGCCGAATGGACGAAGAAGATGCCGCGCACCGAAACGCTCGCCGTGGTGTGGAGCAGGTACCAAGAGGGCGTGGAGATAGCCGACCCGTGCAATCCAGGGACGACGCGCAAGGTCAGCAATGCAATAAACTTGCAGAATTTCCAGCGGGACCATAATACAACCGTTTATAAACTAATGCATTGCAGATTCCCAACACCAAGCTCAAAACGCGCGGAACTGACCTACAGCCGCCAGCCAAGCTCATGTTCATCTGGGTGGAGCATGCGAGCCAGGAGGACGGAACGCTCTACGACAAACATAAAGAGCTGTTCTTCATGAAGCACCTCTCAAGCGTCCCCGACTACAAGCTCTTCGCGTCGAAGAAAACGATGAAGCAAGTGATCGGAGGGCGAGCCATAACCCGCGACGAGCTCACCGCAATACAGTCCAAGTACGAGAGCGGGCGTCCGATTCGAGAGGTCGCCAGGCTCCAGTTGCTCGCCATCAATGCGTCAATGGCCTACATCTTCACAAAGCGCGTCGAGAAGGTGGCCACGCGAAGAGTCATCGGTGAACCGGAAGTCAAGACGACGCCGCACGATCACATCCGTGACATCGTTATCCGCACAGCAGTCAGCGAAGCAAACGTGGCCGAGGCCTTGAAGAACTTCCGCAAAGGAGCTGCTGCCAAGCTGGTACCCCTACGCAACAAGGATCTACGTCTACCCGAGGTCAAGGTCATGATTAGCGGTAGTGAGCTGGACAAGGAAGCAACGGACCTCAAGCCCGGAACGAAGATGCTGGCGGTGACTTTCTCAGTCGATGCGGACGCGGTCGAAGCTGTGTGGGAGACGGAAATCGAGGAGCTGAAGAACATCGTCCTAAAGGTGGAGATTCCGCCAGCCCGAGTCACCACCGCAGAATTCCAAAACATTCTCCACGCGCAGCTGTTCCACAACCTCATCACGAATCCGGACCCTGAAGGAGAATGGGACCGCAGCAAGGGCGACATCTTGCGCCTGCTGCTGAACTACCCCGTCCAGGCGTATCGCACTTGGGAAGTGGACTACACGGATGCTGAACCTGTGAAGAGCCGTCGCCTCTTCGTGCTCAACAAGGGCCAATCGGAAGCCGTGTACAGGATGCAGAACCTCGACAAGCGAACCGGCGTGATCATCGCACCTGCAGGTAGACACTGGTTACAATTTTAGCATGATAAGACCGCATACCTCTTAATAGGCGCTGGCAAGACCGTCGTCGCCGCGATCGGAGGGACTGAGATCATCGAGAACGACACTACCGGAACGGCCCGCGTGTTCATCACTTCGCCGCTGAATTATGCGGTGGCAGCAGCTGCGAATGAAGTCGTACTCGAGGCGGTCGATCCGGAAGGTAACCCACTCTTCCCTATGCTCGCCCTGCAGTCCAACAACTACATGGCGGGACGCGGAGCAGACGACACCTACCACCACATACGACTCCCGGTGCTGCTCAGCAAGCTGCAGCAGGAACGAATCCAGTACCTTAACCAGAAGGAGCAAGAGATCGCCAACGCTGCAGTCAAAGCCTGCACCGAGCGCTTCAGCACACTAGAGGACGTCGAATACACGCAGATGGAGCCAGACGAGCAGGATGATGCAAATGCAAAGGAGGCGGACGATCCCATCCGTGCCGGCCTGAAACTGCTTCTCGAAAAGCTCCAGCCACGCATAATCCTCGGCACGACAGCGATGTTCGAGCGGTATGCGGACGAACTCAAGGACTACGTCACCCACGTGATTATGGATGAAGCAGGAACAGGAGCGCAGCACAACGCCCTCTCCATCATCCATTGTCTGCGCAAGCCGCGCAAATTCGTGCTCATCGGCGATCCTCTACAGATGCACAACCACGTCGCGGATATCGACGCTCAGCTGCGCAAATACGGGTTCGAATCAGCACTGGACACTGCGCTAAGCAACAGCGACGTCGAGCGAACTCAGCTGACGGTCACTCACCGATTCCACAGCAAGCTGCGCGAATTCCTCTCCGTCTTCTACGGACCACTCGAGGGAGGCGTGGACGACTCGCAGCGAGATGCGTTCCTCAAGAGCGGCTTCCCCTTCCCGAACAAGGACGTGCCCGTCATGGCGGTGAACTTTTGGTCGAAAGCCATGCAGACCGACGAGAAGTCCTACACAAACCGTGGTCAGCAGGACGCAGCAGTGGAACTCGCCAAGGTCATCCGTCGCCTCGCGCCGCAGCTGTCGCTGGCCATAATGAGTATGTACAAATCTGAGGCAGACGAGTTACGCAAGCGGAATTTGCTGCCGGACGACGTCACCATCGAATCAGTCGACAAGCTCCAGGGCCAAGAACGAGACGTAGCCATTCTCCTGACAACCCGAACGCTGACGCAGGAAGAGTTCGAGCTCGACGACCACGGAGAAAGCAAGATGGCTCACGCTGGAGATCCACGACGTTTGCTCGTGGGTGAGTTCCGTTCCTAGAAATTCCTTGGGATTAAGCTGTCAAATAAGGCCATGGAAACTCGTCCTTTAGCATTGTCGCGAGCACGCCAGGGAGTGATCTTTGTCGGTGACTTCCCCTCACTTGGCCGTGCTGAAGCTTGGCGGGGAGTTCTGCACAAGACGCATCAAATGACAGCTCCGGTCGACCGGGAGTATGTGCGCAAGTAGGTCATGGGTCATTTTACATAACTTACATACAAACATGTAGACTCGAGCTCCACACGGCACAGTGGATCTTGGCATCTCACGGGCAGGTACTGTCACCCGCATCCGCAGCAGCTGAAGCCTTCGAGAACATGGCCGTGGCTTCACCTTCGCCGCCAGCAGCAGTTCCAGCGGCCGCCGGAACCACTCCGTCCCCGCCAAGTGTCGCGGTCGCACCGATAGTGGCACAGGTTGGCATAAGATCCATACGACTTCTCATGGTTGCTCACTGCAGGTTCACACCGAAGCTGCACGAAGCATCCCGGCTCCTCCGAAGCCACCCGTACTGGTACCGACAGTTGCAGTGACTCCAGCGACCCAGGTAGATCTAACTCAATCATAGCGCTTGCACGATATTAGCATTCAGGCCAACACCGACGAGGTGTACACGGGCCCTATCCCTCCGCCTCCGCCCGGACCGGCACCGACTCCTACATACGCAAGTACAGTGGCTACGACGTCCTCGGCTCGTCAGCCGCACGAGGATCCAGGTGTGTGAACAGTGTCGTTCATTCTCTGGCTGGGAGGTGTGTGACGGACGTCGTAGGACTGAAACTAGCTAAGTATATAGGCCCTAGAGTAGGTTTTAGACGTGCTAAAGTGCTTTGTGTGAAGCATCCGATCCAAAGGTCATTTGGAAGTGTTCTTAAGCGAATTGTGCAGGAATTTGCACTTCGATCGGCGGCTTGTCCGCGTAAACATAACGCGCGCTAGCCGTCCCGGTCCCGTTCCTGGACGGCTTTCGCGGGGTCAAAGCCGGATGGGACGTGAGGCTTACGTGGGATCACTTAGCAAAGCGCATGCACATAGTAAACCGAAAGAATTTAGCTGCTGACGAGGCGACGAAGAAGGCGGCCGCAGCGCTCGCGAAGCTCAGGAAGACTCGCAGCAAGAAGCACTGAGAGCATATAAAGCAAGCTCACCACACGTTCATTTGGCCCCGGCGTTACTACGTCGTTACAAGTTGTCTTAGTGCGCTCCAGAGATAAAACCTTCGTGACTTAAACTCGTGCATGCATATACTAGACCGTAGCCTGCTACGAGTCGCCCATCACACCATAAGCTAGGTTGCGGAAACGCAGAATTGAAGTCAAAAGATCCTTCGATCCTCAGTTAAAAGAGTTCTAAGCCGCACGGCATTAGGTCTCTTTCACTATGGTCGACGACGTACCATAAAAACCGGTGCAGAACGGTATAAGGGTCCCACGGTTTGGGAACGTCCAGAAATTNCCCCCCGCCCCTTGTTAGCTAACAAAAATTTTTAGTAGCGTGAATTCCTGAATTTCAACGGATTGCGTTTGCCATCATGGGCGAACGAAAATCGGAAGCAAGGAAAGATCATAAAAATCGCCTGCCGCAGGTGATACCAACGAAATTTTAGGGTTAAAATTGCTCATGTCAAGCTAAAATTTCGATTGTCGGCGCCTGCGGCGGCCATTTTTCCACCGTCGGCTGTTAACGTTAACACCCGCTTGACCCCCCCCCTCCCCCCTTGTTAACAATGGTTAACAAATCGCTGACCCTCCCTCCATAATTTCTGGACGTTCCCTTTCCGAATGAAGTGGGTTTTTGGTGGGTTAAGTGAAGTGAAAATAAAGTAAGGTCGACTTCACTTCACTTCACTTTACTTTTCTTCAGTGATCCTTCAACTTCACCGGAAAATTAACACTAGTGAGGTGGATTTTTGGGAGTGAAATGAAGTGAAAATGAGGTATGGCCAACTTCATTTCACTTCACTTCACTTCATTTTTCTTCACTGAACCTCCACCTCGCCGAAACAGTGAAGGGCCCAGTCAAGTCCGAATTTGCCAATGGGTGAGCGCGTGCAGGCAGGCTTTGGACGTCGACAAAGCCCGCGCCGAAAACACAAATAAGCCGTCCTGCCTATGGGCCATAAACATGTCACTGAGAAAAACCTATGTTTCGACATATTTACTGGATGGCCGCATACTTCGATCGTTTCCTAGACTTTCCGCCTTCCAATACGGTAGTCAGTGTTAAGGAGTATAGGGTCCAATACGCACTACCGGGAGGTCTCGCGTAGAAAAAAAAGAGCACGCTTAGAAGTACCATCTTTTGTTACGTGTGAACGATCCGTTTCGGTCGCCGTAAGGGGAATCGTTGGGGGTGACTATTAGAAGGGCGAAACATTCACGACTCACGCTTAAAAACTTCATCGAAAAACTGTCGAGACATACGACTAGGATCTGATGACCGAAGAGAGAATAGCTCACTAGTTGAAAAGCTGCAGCCTATTGTGTTTCTGAGCCGGAAACGTTACTAATCATTTCTATCTTCTCTATATCACGTTTTCTGGCGTTACTAAGCCTAAGCCAAACTAATCAGCCTAAGCCTAAGCGTGGGTGGCGGGTGCGTAGCAAACTAAGTGGGTTAGTAACAGAACCTAATCCGGCTGAGTGGAATGGACTAAGATGTCTTACTTAGCCGGCTAGTCCCTGTTACACGTCCGGCACCCACGCTTAGGCTGTTCGATTTTGCTCAGGCTTACGAACGCCACAAAGGGAGATTCAAAGAAGCCGAAATTGAACGGAAACACAATCGGCTGAAATTTCATCCGGAAACGCTTCCGGCTAAGAAACGTATTAGGCTGCAAAAGATATATGATATAGGTCGCAGTATAACCAAACGACGACACTGATCACGGGTAAGCTTCACGCTGGTTTTGTACCGGCGCATCCGACGTAATGGTTCCGTAGGGACTGACGGGTCGGCTATCGTTGAGTGGTCCGTATGCTTCTTCCTTCTGCCATCGATACGCCCCGTAGACGATCCGCAGGAACCAGTGCGCAAGAAAGGCGCCAAGCAGCGAAGCTACTGCAAACATGGCGAGAACGAGGCGAAGAGCTGCAAGAATGAAAATTCTTTGGGGCTCGCTTTCCAAAAGGTAGTGTCGGGAATGGAAGCATACTGCAAAAGTGCTGCTAAGTTTTCAAGTTCTGAGGTATCGCACATTGCCTGGTTTGTTTCCTCCAGTCCCCCTCCTCCTTGCTCGGACCGATGGACCAGATCGGGCTGCTCAGTTTCTAATTCCGACCGGCACTGTCAGACAGTGCCGGACCGAAAGAATAATTTTTCAACAATTTCAGGAATGCTCGTGACTCAACTAAATATCGGGTTTTTCGAAGAATTATTATTTTAAATTTACCACGTGGATTTCAAGCTAACAAAAGTTATCTATCTTCTTTTGTTTTTGTCCTTTCATTTACTTACACTGAAGCGTCATCTGGCCTTCCGACGGTTTGTACTGATCTTCGAACGCCTTGGAGAAGGTCACGAAGAAGTAGATCGCCATTACGATGGCGACGACGACGCTAGCAACGGCGGAAATGGCCTGGAAGCAGCGAGAGGTACGCGTAAAAAATTTGTGGACATAACACTGAAAATTCTACCATTAGTAAAAACAATTTAATTAAATTAAAGTTAGTTAAATATAAAAACAAAGATAATGAAATAAAATAAAAGAATAACAACAAGCAAAGATTTTGTAAAACGAAAAGCCGGATGAACTAACGTATTGCAGCGCCAACGGAAGATACGCCCACGCTACGCTTTTCCGGTATGCGTAGGCTGCAAGGCCACCGGTTGTCAATCCTATGAGCGCCGGAATGCCGTAGTTGACCGCGGCGCTCTGTATGCTGAGGGCGGCAAAGATCATCGTCAGCAGGGCTACGGCGAAAGCAGCCTTCTAAAATATCGCTCATGCAACCGGAGAGTATGTGTAGAACCTTCTGGGAAGGGGGGGGGGTCGCCAGAAGAATGACCCTGTGCACTTAACCTTCGGCTCGGTGCGAAACGCAAGCGTGAAAGTGCGTGATCCTGCCTTCTTCAAATGGCTTATGCATAAACGTCGCATGTTCCGCTAAAGATGCTTTTTCAATCCGAGAAATCTCGAGTTAATATCTCTTGAAAATATGCTTCATCCCCCGTACCAGTAACATCCCAAATGTTCCAAAGGGAGACGTTTCGTTCAATTGCAGACAGTCATCATATTCCGTGCCGGATCTGTCTTACCCAGCGGTTTCCGGGCACGGAGCATGAAATAAGCACAATGGCCGCCGTGTTTCCCCCTCCGCCTCCCGACCCTCAAAGCGGCCCGTTCCAATCCGCGACAACGTGGAACAACGACGCGACCCCTCCCCCCCTCCCCGGATGACCCATAAACCGTCACGGAATCCTTCCTTTTTTATTGAGAAGCGTCCGACATGCAACATTTTCGGGGTAACTGGGTCAAAACAGAGAAGGTCCGCGCCGGTTAAGTCTATTTTTTGTACTCGCAGCACTTACCCGAATCTCGACGTTGCAACAGCAGTGGCCCGTACGCCAGTAATCGCCCAAAATGAGCATACTTGCTTACACCGCCTGAAAGCGTCCAATGGAGAATTTTTGCGAAGTGTTTTTACGACACTGAATCGTAAGGACGCCGAGCAATGCGCCCAGGCTTTTTATAGGCGTTAGGTTACGCATCAGTACTGATAAGCACCAGCGCTTGCTCCACGTTAGCAATATTCTATGTTTACCTTTAGTGCACCCGTGCCCCGCTGATTCATAGGCGTTGAGCAAAGGTGGCTAAGCGTCTGAGCTGCGAGAGACGGAAGGCGCTAGGGCTATGCGAAAATTGGTATTGCAATCGGCATCGGATATAGGCCAATCTTTAGAATCGAAAAGGTGATTCGGACGAAATATCCGGTTCTTCCGATTCCTACAGACTGTATTCGGGGGCTCGTCGCAGGAGACACGATACTTTTATGCTAAGTCTGACAAAGTTAATGGCAATCTGGCTCTGGCGACGCCCAGCGGTGGACCATTTTGCACAGTGCTTGTGTCCACATGGTCACCTTGGCTGACAGGTAGTGTTCTCCGCAGTAGAGCTTGATGGGAATTCCAAGAATCGGAATCGGCATCTGGTAGCAACCGTTCTTTTGGAATCGTAGTCGCGAGAATTGGAATAGGTTTTATTTTTTTAAAATCTAAATCGGCTTAGGACACGAAGGGCGCCCAGTCCTAACCGGCACCGAACACGGGTAATTTTCTGGAATCTGAACATGTCAAAAGGTATGACTCAAAATTCATCTGAGCATTTGCATATTTTAATAAGTTTCAAATTATTTTAGGCTTAGAGCTGGAATCAGCATCTGAAAACCGCCAATAAGTACTTGGTGTAGAATGGGTCAATAGAGAGTCGTTTTTAATTCTAGAATCGGGTCTAAACCAGGACCGGACACTTTTCCAGAAAAGTTAGGACCTAGACCCCTAGGACTGCAGGACGATGACGAGAAGAATCAAGACTAGGGCGCATACCGTATTTTCTCTAATAAACACCCCCCCCCCCCTCTACTTAGACCCCC
>JNEY01000587.1:65866-76782 GCA_020875895.1 Aphelenchus avenae | reverse complement strand
CCCCCCACCTAATAGACACCCCTTCCCAAAAATTCACAGCTGGGCTGGGGCAACGGTTACCTCCAAACTAAGGCCATATTTGAATAGATAACGACGAACCAAGTATTTTAAGACGAAGAGACAGTCCTGCGGACGCAAAAGAAAAAAGTTACGAGCATTTAAAATTTTAAAATTTCCCAAAATTCATCGATCGCGAATTAGACCCCCCGGGGGGTTTATTAGAGAAAATACGGTATCCTGTTTTCTCTTTTACATCGTTAAGTCCGGCACACAATCCACAAAAATTCCCGGTCTCCATAGAAACTTCGACTCCTAGGAACTAACTGCAAGAAACGAAGAGGGCGGAATCGCATCGACGATTTGCATAAAATTTAAAGGAAAATGCGACAAAGCACGCAAAATTTCGCTATGCCTACGCCTACCTGCGGCCCATCAAAAGTAGAGATGGGCGTTTTTATTTCCGACCAAACCCCGCGGGACCGCAGGACCATGATCAGGACGTCCCCAGCCCTGAACAGGGTTTAAAGGCAACGAAGTGCCAGCGGTGTTTTCCCAAGTCGGTAACAAGTACTGTCAATACACGTTTATTCCGCTTTGAACACAGCCAAAACATCGAAACATAACGTCGTGAGGGCCGCTTAGAGGTCCCTTCACCAGTGGGCGCCGTGCTCGAAGTTCAGGTAGTCCGCGGGCGTGATCTTCTCGTCTAGGCCGAGCAGCATCTCGAAGTGAAGCCGCGACGACGTCGAGAAGCCCGCCGGTCCGCGGTTGATCTGCGCCGCCGAGTGGAGTTCGCTAAAACGGAGAAGTTAGATTGAGCTGCGAAACTCTTCAATTGAATTGTGCCTAAGTCTGGGCAAAACACTGGGAAGTTGAAGCAAAAAAAGCCACATTATAAGTTAAGCAAGGAGGTAAGCCGCGCCTAGATCTAGATGATTTCTCATAAATCCTATCAGCCAAGCTCGTTTTTAAGCAACTGGGTATTGCTCAAGTAGCCAAGGCTACTAGTGTTCAGCCTAGTGCCTTGCCTAAGTCTGACCAACTGAGCATAAGCATAACAACTTCCTAAGAATGGGACTAAGTAGGTGACACCGAGCCTAAGCAACTACGTCCTAGCGCAAGTCCAAGTGTCTAAGAAGGGTGAGGTGATGCTAAGCCTGTGCCTAGGTGACTAAGTATGAGCCTAAGCAGCTATTAAGGGCTTGAGGCTTCACACGTAAAGCGGCTTGAGGCCTGGGCAAGGAAGTCCGCAAACCAATACCAAGAATAGGCTACTCCTGCTTGAGTGATGTAGCGATAGTTGGAGGCAGACATCGTTTTGATATGCACGTTCGTCACTATCCACCCGGAAACGTACTTGATGTACTGCTCGGCGGCAGGGCGGCCGCCCAGCACACGCCGCTCCTCCACGACGCTCGCGATGGTCGGCACACGGCGGGAGCTCTCACCGGTTAGCTCATGACCAGCGGTACGCTCAGCGGCTTGCGGCGCTTCCGTGGCGTTGCGATGAGCCAGCTGAAGCGTGCGCATGCCCTCGGTGACGTCGCGATGCACGGCGCTGTGCTGCGTCGACTGCGTGTCCGTGTCGGCGAGAAGGTCCGTCGGGCGCTTAGAGAGGGCGATGATGTCGGTCATGGCTGGATGGGGCGGCTTGGAAGTGTCTAAAGAAAATCGTAAAAAGGGTTGTAAGTTATAAAGCGCGACGGTAGTGTGAAAGTTGACGTAAAGTTTCACGAGCGTTAAATCAGTGCCGAAATGAAATGTCACTACATATGCTAGAGAAGCGCAACGTCCGGTCTGTCTCGGAATATCGCTTCTACGTTGCTAGGACCTCCTCTGCCTATAAACCTTCTTGGGCCTGGTGTCTTAGAATTATGCTCAGTCTTTGGTTTAAGCCTAGACCCAAGCATAGATTTGGGCTTGCGTATACCTTAGGCTTCGGTTTAGCCACAGGCCCACAGTGCAGGAAAAGCGACTTAGACGCAGCAGAAAAGTGCGGTCGTTTTTAACCCTAGAAGAGGGTACGCAACGTGTGCTAAATTCATGCCATATTAAGCAACCGTAATGGGGATAGACGATAGCTAAGGTATTAAGAAGCAGCACGGATTTTTCTGCTAGAGTAATCCGATTCGCACTTCTCGAAACGTTGACAGCTTTCAAGCTAAAATGAAAATTAGCACAGTGAAAGCGCAAACTGAACCGAAGCAAAATCGGCTCATAGTGACCCAAGCCTGCGATAATACTTGGAAGCTCACAGAGTTGCTATACTCAGTCAGAACGAATACGTTCAGGCTTCAAACATAAAACGCTAGTGCTTGCGAAATCTACAAAGTTTCAAATGTAAAACTGGCTTAAATTTAGCACTTGTTATTCCTGGCTCAGCTGGTGAAATCCCGGTTAAATCACCGCTTTTCCAGCTTCCAAAAATGATGACGCGCGTGCGCCACCGTAGCGTCAGTGCGCGTCAGAGTTTTCGCGGCGGGACCCGCCGCGAGAGCCTAATCGCTACGTCCGTGCGACGGCCATTATTGCGGTCGTCGTCCGCTCGTTAGCGTACACTTTGCGCACGCTTAGTTGCTCCGAAATGCGGCTAAATTAGTTCTTTTAGCGTGCGAGACGATGCCGAATCGAAGCAGCTACTCGGCGGCGCTGGACACAGAGGTGTTTAAGGTAAGAATGGGCTGCAAACTACTTGTTATTGAAGCGGAAAATCGTTGTAAGTAATCGAAATTTCGAAGCTTTTTCGAAGTAGATTCGCTTGTCAATCCATCAAATTTTTGTTAGCACTTGTGGAACCTAGAATGCGTCGGATACAGCACAAATTTTTGAGATTTTTGCTGCATTCAGGCCGAATAAGAGGCAGTACGCAGCAAATGATTGATGCCGAAAATGATCCATGTTTCCCGGCTAATAAGTGCGATTTTGTTGAAAGAAACCAGTAATTCTTGTTGTTAATTTAGTTCACCAAAAGGCTCTAAAACAAGAAGTTGTTGGCCCATAATACGGACATATTGGCGGTTCTAAATTTCGCCGTTTGGTGGATGGCAGATAACTGAACGTTTATGCCGTTTAATCGGAAGATTGTCCGTCTAATTAGTAAGGCTGAGACTGTCTCCTCGTGCGGCCTACCGTTAGCCTAGCAGTAGGTTTAAATGGTCAAGTTTCGTGCTCGAGTTTTGACAAATTTTTGCCAACCAAATATCGATAACACTTTGACACAGTTTGGCTAAATATCTGTCCATAACATACCGAAAAATACCGATCATTACGTCCTCCAAATCTATTCCGATTTCAGCCCTCTAAGGCACTCGATTTCATCGTTATTTAGACGATTTCCTCTGAGCCGGACGCGTCCTTGCTGCGCGGGAGAGAAACGTCGCGGAAGGGCGCAGCGCCGCGCAAGCCACCTTGGCTGCATGACGGCGAAGAAGTGCACATGGAGGGTATTCACCTACCATCGTTCGACCAGTCGTAACTAAAGCGCATTTCAGAGGACGGCGTCGGGTATCTGGCCTTCGACGAAAAGGTATCCGGACGCGTCTACGTCACCAACTTCCGCCTTCGTTTCGAGCACACCAATCGCGCCAACGGTACAGCGGTAAGAACTACAAAGAAGATTGCATGTCAATCTTGCGTTTAGGACCGCTCCTTCGACCTGACGCTGGGCAGCATCTCGAGGATCGAGAAGGTCGGCTACGCGAATGCGAGCCGAGGAGAAGACTCCTACGGTCTCGAGATCACGTGCAAGGTGCGCAGTTAGCCCTACACACTTTATGATCCTGAGAAACTGGGCGTTTTCTCAGTCGTGACAGAGAACAGTGAGCGTTATAGCAAGCATGCAATGTGAGAATGAGCCTGCTGAGACCCAGTAGTTAACAGACAACAACGAGGTTGATAGAATTGACAGAAAGCCCCATAGTGAGCCTTAAACGAGGCCCATATGTAGCCAACGTGAGCCTCGAAATGTGCTACATGTGAGCCACATGGTGGCCTTGATGAGCAGCCATATATAGTCCTTCCCGTCAGTAAGCTGTTATTGTGAGCTTCTCCTGACCCTTTAACAAGCAGCATACTAAGCTGCTTGAGCCAATTAGCCGCAAAAATCTTCCAAGGTATTTTTCCCCGGTTTCCGTAAAGTGCGCCTCCTAGCATGATGAGTAGGAATTAAGCGTCTGAACTACAGGACGACACTGGGCACCCCACTCGTACTGTACGGCCTTACCCCTTGTAGAATACCAGGCAAACAAAGCCGTACCATACTGCCCTACAGGATCCCGACACTGTACCGTACGCCGTATCGTACTGACCTCCCCGTACCGTACAGCCGTACTCCAGTATGACTTGTACCGTACCATACGGCCGTACTTCGCAGTACGGTTGCCGATCCCTCGTCTGAACGCATAAGTTTAATGACTTTTGGGCATGTATGTGGTAGGCTCACTCTTAAGGACGGTATGAAGAGAAATCCTCTACCTCATTAATCGTTAACACGGTCTCGTCGGTACGACTTGTAACCGTACACTTGCAGGACATGCGCAACATTCGCTTCCTGCACCGCCCGGAGACGCACAGCCGGCGGCCGCTCTACGACTGCCTACAGAAATACGCCTTCCCAAACTCCAACAAGCTGCCGTTCTTTGCGACCGTCTACAAGCAGCGATACGTCCACGACGGATGGGCGCTCTACGACGCCACAAAGGAGTTCCAGCGAATGGTACGGTTAAGGCAAGCGGACAGTGGTTAATTTATGGCTTAGGGTGTACCAAATCGAGCGTGGCACATATCGCACATCAACGCCGACCACAAGTTCGCGCCGACGTATCCCTCCGTGGTAGGTTTTGGGACTAGCTTCGTGCATGCTAAGCTTATTCAAGACCAGGAGTGGCTTGATAACAGTTTTCCTGAGACAGTCAAAACCAAACTCGAGCTGCTGAAGGATGGTTTTGATCTGATCACGTTAAGATCTGGGAGGCTCAGTTGAGGCTAAACATCGGCACCCGTACCGTACCGCCGTACTAAGGGTACGGCAGAACGGTACGGGTCGGCAACCAGTACGCCAGTACGATACGGCTTGCATTTCCTCGCAATTTGTAAAGAGTACGCGCCGTACTGGACCCGTACCGTACCGTATTACGGCCCGTATCGTACCTAGCTGCAGTTGGAGGCCTGGCATGAGCTAAGTGTATTTCTGAAATCATCGAGTAAAACCCGAGCTTCCCCAGTCTGTTTAAGTCCGAGATTTGGCTGCCGATAATTCAAGTCCGAGCTTCATCATTTTTGAGCTAAAGTCTGTCTTGAAACGCTCAAGGTCATTACTGACACCGACTTGTGACTGGTAGAGTCCGAGCATGGAATGCTCAAGTGCAACAGTATCTAGTCCGAGTTTCAGTAGGGGCTACCTGGAATAATGCGAGAGCTGCTAGGGTCTGAGCTGGCCAAGCTGAATGTTGAGCCACTCTTGTTGCTAGTGTCAGAGACCGAGCAACTCACTTCGAACATCTTCTAAAACAGAAGGCTTAGCAGCTCAAGCCACGCGCTACTCGCGTCTGAGATTGGCTCTTTAAATCCAACTAGTTTTGTTCTAGTTCACGCGTGTACACGCATAGCTCGGTTTCAGCTCGCCATACCCGCCGAGGCGGACAAGCGCGCCAAAGACGGTGACAACGAGTTCCTGCGCAGCGTTGGCGAGTTCCGCAGCCGACGGAGAATCCCGGTGCTTTCGTGGGTCGACCCGAGGACATCGGTGACCATTACGCGCTCGTCGCAACCGATGGTCGGCGTCACCTCGCGGAAGTCTTCCGCAGATGAAGAGTAAGCTCATTTGACTGCAAACCGAAGGGCATTCGACTGAAGGCCCATGGCTGTCTAGTAAGGTCCGAACGGCATGCAACTGAGGTCCGCATGACCGGTTGTCGAGGTCAGGAAGGGACTGAGCTCCACGTCGGAGTTAGAAGTCCGGAGGACATGCGACTGAGGTCTGACTAAGTAGAGAGGTCCGCATAATGTTTGTTGAGCTACTGGAAGGAATATAGGTCGCCATGACTGAGTAGGGCGGTCCGGATGGCGGCAACTGAGGTCAGTGTGGCTAGGCCGGAAGGTCAACAGCTTAACCGTTCCATGGTTAAGCTGCTGAGTCCGAATAAGTGTAGAGGTCTGTCTGGAGGGCTAGACTTATTGAAGCACATGTGATTCTTGTCCGCAAAGACGGAAAATATGTTATGAGGACAGCCATTGAGGTACGCGTGGCTGGGTAGGACAACCCATTGTAGTACTGATGTCCGATACGATTTTGGTCCAAACAATTAAAGAGGTCTGCATGGCTGGCTAATGAGGTTGAGAGGGCAGCGACTGAGGTCCGCATGGAGGGTAGTGAGGTCATGCGGCATGCGTGTGAGCTCTACATGGCCGGCTACTAAGATATCGAGGTCGCACGAGTGTGGTCCCCACGACCGTCTACTGATTGCGGAGCGCATGCGATTGAGGTCCGTATGTCTATTTATTACGCGTGTAGGTACCTCCAAATGATCGTCGACGCGACGCCGCACGCGAGTCAGTTGCTGATCCTCGACGCACGGCCCTCCGTGAACGCAAAGGTGAACCGCGCGAAGGGCGGTGGCTATGAGGAGGAGTACAAGCGGTGCCGGCTCGAGTTCATGGACATTCAGAACATCCACGTAGTGCGCGACAGGTAGGCATCCAAATGAGGGAAGGACTGACGCTTATGGTTTAGCCTGAAGCGCCTGAAGGACGCGTGCTTCCCGCGGATCGACCACAAGAACTTCTACAAGACGCTTGACGAGACCAAGTGGCTCGGACATCTCGTGGTACGCTTCCTCATTTCCCGCTACGAGTTCTGGGAGCCGAACGCATTCCCAGTAGTGTCGGGAATGGAACCAGCGGGAACGGCTACAAGCGTCTGAAGTTCACTGAAAATCATCTGCCAAAAGGAACTGCTGCAGTCAGTCCTTTTCGATCCCAAAAATTACCGATATGTAATGCAGATTCCGTCTCCGACTTTGGCCCAGCCCGGGTTAGTAGCAAACTCGGAAGGTCAGCCGGTTCTCTTAGCAGTCTCGGAAGACACCCCGCCGGTCTGGGAATGCCATTAGTGGGAACGAACACTCAACTGAAGTCGGAATCTGCCATACCCCTTACTAACTTGCCATTCAGCCATGCTGGGAACGAACATTTACGTTGTTTCCCTTTCAGACAATCCTCGACGGCGCCACGAAGGCAGCGCGAGAGGTAGCCGTTAACAAGAACCCCGTGCTCGTCCACTGCAGCGACGGCTGGGACCGCACAGCGCAGGTGCGTTCCGAGCCTCACGCCAATGAAGTCATCTTAAAATTTAGTTGACAGCGCTAGCGATGCTCCAGCTTGACCCCTACTACCGGACGATCGAAGGCTTTGCGGTGCTCATCGAGAAGGAGTGGTGCTCGTTCGGGCACAAATTCGCGCATGTAAGAATCGCTTCATAACTGCTTGTTTTGAATCGAAGCATTTTAGCGCATCGGACATGGCGAGGACAAGCATAGCGATGGCGAGCGGTCGCCCATATTCGTGCAGTTCATCGACTGCGTATGGCAGCTATTCAATCAGGTACGGACGGGCGGACGCCAAGCGTCGGATGCCGGGAACTCACTAAAATAAAAAATAATTGATTTTGTGCTTATGTCAAAACAGGAAAACACATGACAAAAATAATTTGAAATTAAAAATATATGTTTAAATTATATCAATTTTATTTTAATATAAATTGTAATGAAATATATAAATAAATATTTTTTGCGTTTTCCAAGCAAAATATGGCAAATCTGAGAGGGGCTTCTTTTTCGTCTACCAAGAATAGTATCAAAACACCTGGAGCCATAGGACTAGGGCCCGCTAAACCGACCAGGACAAACGAAAAACTTTTCAGTACACGGCGTGCTTCGAGTTCAACGTGCGCCTCCTGAAGACGATTCTCGACGAGTTGTACGCATGTCGGTTCGGGACATTCCTTTACAACAGTGAGAAGGAGCGAAAGGATCTTGTAAGCGCCTTCTGCAGCACCGACTTCCTCACTACGCCCGCTTTAGGAAGTGAACAAGAACACGGTCTCGCTGTGGTCCTACGTCCTGGAGCATCGGAGTCAATTCGAGAACCCGCTCTACGACGCCGATGCAAGCATCGATGGCGTGTTGGCGCAGACGCAGCCACGCCTCGCGACGAAGCTCTGGACGGAATACTACTGCCGATACAATCCCGAGGTCGTCGTCCCCGAGCAGGAGGTACGTGAACGGCAAGAAAGTGACATGCCCGCGTGCATGCACGTGAATAGCAAATGTGCATGGGCGGATGTAAGTAGCACGCGTGTGTGCATGTAAGAACGCGGCATGTATGCAGCATGCAAGTGATTATCGTACGTGCATGTGAGTACCACGCGTGCATGCAATGCATAAGACGATAGGCAAGTCGCACGCATGCATGCAGAAGACGATATGCATTCAACCAAGTAAGAACACATGTCATGTCGTCACTAAAACACGTTGGTGAAACCGGTGCATGTATGCGCGTAGATCGCGCATGTACATGGGTTAAATGCATGCATGTTGGAGGCGACGTGTATAGCTGAAACCGCAGGTCTAGCATGTACATCCATTGACATGCCGTAAACTCAGGCATGCAGAGCGATGACGTGAACGCATGAACGCATACGCCCATACGCATGCATGAATGTTACTTACTGCATTCATACGTACGTGGTGTCTTTCTGCATGCATGCAGTCATGTGACATACATGCCAGCGGATAGCATCTTACGTGCATGCAAGAAAGTTGTTGGAGCATCCATTACTCAACCCTTTTGATCAGTCTTTATCAGTTTGCCTAAGCTGGCCAAGTTCTGTTTCAGGAAATCCCCGAAACGCCGCGAAACCACACCGACTCCGCGGAACCGTTCGTCCGAGTGAAGCGCGGCGGCGGCGATGTGCTGCGCGACGAGGCACCGCAAGAGCAGCAGGAACACGCGGTGCTCGCCGCGAATGGGAAGCATGCGACAATGGTCACACGCGTCTAGCCGCAGCGCCGCTTTGCCGCAGTATGAGCGAACCCTAACGTGAACCTCCGCTGATCGAAGCCGGTCTCTTCTCATGTACATTGTGACTGACCCCTTGACGAATGTCTAAGAGGGACTTGGACGCATTTTACCGGAATTTCCCAAGCTCGGAATGTGATCGTCTCCCTCTCCTTAACTTGAGACAGTTTCTATGCTACTCTTCCTTTGATTCTGACGGAGCCTGGGATACTTTCGGATCAGTTAAAGTCATGTATTTTACCCTAGTTTTTTCCCTTTTTCGTAGTTTCCCTGAAAGCCCATACGTGAAAACGAGCATCTTTTCCCTAGCAGCACTCTTGAATCCGTTCCGGAAAGCCATCCTGGACGTTCAGCACACCTTTGAAGTCTGCCTGATTTGGGCCCTGTAAAATTCGTCCTTGAAACATCATCTGGAAGTTCCCTGGTAGCCCGCCCTGGAATCTTCACAAGACACAGCCGACGTCATTCTTAGGCCACGCGCTCAAGAGGCAAGCAAAAGACTCATTGGTAGTTAGCCGCAGTTGTATCCCAGGCTCCGTTCCTTAACCTGAAGCCAGTATCGGTCTTGAGGCCACTTAGCTTAGCCCTCGTTAAAATGTCTCCTATGTGCGTTGCCCAGTCGAATCTTTCTCTCTGTCTCACTCTGCTCACCCTTTGTGGACATCATCAACTACGAATTATGAGCATTTCCTCGCCGTTTCATTTTCTTCATCCGGATTCGCATTCTTTTTAGTCGTCACTGAGACTTCTGCGGATGCCTTAAGCGAGATGGTATTCTTGTCGAGAGTGATTATGCAAATTTCTTCTTCGAATTCGGTGTGCATAATAATGCCAGCTCTTCTTCCACTTTGTTCTCGTCATCACTTTGCGTTGTGCTGCACACGTTAAGGAATAAACTAGTGCAACTTGGCATTCGCCAAAGAAATGTTTTGTCAGAGCCGGCCCAGAAAGTTAGCCACCATGTACAGCACAGGCTGGAATAAAACGTCACTTACAGGCCTGAGATTAAGGCCGACTAGAAGGAGGGGCCGCCTACGGCGGCCTGTTTATGTGTAAGTTCCATGGTCACGTGAACAGTCGTCTGAGTCTTCTCCGCGCTCTGAGTTTAGGTCTGAGTCGTCTTGCTTGAAGCTCTGAGTTCAGGTCCGAAACGTGTGACTTAGGCTATGAGTTCAGTCTGAGACGTCTTGCTTCGAGGCTTAAGTTTTCTCGATTAAGGTTTGAATCATCTTAATTTGAGTTGAGGTCTGAGTCTTCTTGCTTGAAGATCTGAGTTTAGGTCTGAATCATTTGACTCAAACTCTGGATTCAGTTCTGGTTAAGATCAGAATAGCCTTACTTAAACACTTTGAATTAAGGTCTGTGACGTCATGCTTCCGGCTTTGAGTTAAGAACTGATACGTCGTGCTTTAGGCTCTGAGTTAAGATCTAAGACATCGTGCTTCTGGCCGTGAGTTAAGGCCTGAGGTTTTGCGCTTCAGGCTCTGGGCTGAGAGTTGAGATGTCGTGCTTCAAGCTCTGAGTTCGGGTCAGAGTCGGCGCGCTTCAGGCTCTGAGTCGAGAGCTGAGACTCGTGCTTTAGGCTTTCAGTTGAGGGCTCAGGAAGTCTGGAATGTCGTGCTTCAGCTTTGATTAAAGGTCTGAGTTTCACGCTTAAGGTTTCGAGTTAAGGCCTGAAACATCATGCTTCTAGCTCTAGAGTTAGTGTCCGAGACGCCGTGCTTCATGCTATGAGTTAAGGTTCTGATACATCTTGCTTCAAGCTCTTGTTGAAGTCTGAGACGTCATGCTCCAGGGTCTGAGTTACGGTCCGAGTCGTTCTGCTTGTGTCTTGCTTGGGT